>OY755039.1:37621534-37814034 GCA_963576565.1 Aspidapion aeneum
GATCTTTGCCATGATGCTTTTTATTTAATTGTCGGTTTACTAGTAATGAATTTATGAGGAAATAAATGCACATAGAAATGGCAAGGCAATCGCATATTCTGTAAAATTTTTTCTATACTTCTAAAAAAAAATTCAAAACATTTTCGGAATATAAAAATAAACGAACCTTTTTAAAAAGTAAAGTTTTTATGTCCGCCATTTTGGATTTTACAATGACGGCAAATTTTGTTTGTGATCTTTTAAAAGCAATCAATCGTTAACCTGTATGTAAAAGAATATAGTTAAAGCAAAAATTAATTTTTAGGGGCCTAAACCGATTTAAACGATTCATATCTCCGAACCATGTTGTGCGTAGCAAAGATAGAGCTTTTCGACAAACAAAAATATATATCTAAAATTTCCGTAACAGAAGAATAAACGAGCCTCTTTCAAGGTCAAGTTTGATTCTGTCTGCCATCTGGGATTTTAAGATGGTGGACAAAAATATACTTTTACACAATTGTCCGATCAATTCCCTGCAAACTACTGCTTGCTTTGGTAAAATCTATAGTTGGAAAGCTATAACGATAAACATTTTGTCTGGTTTTTTGCCCACCCGGTATGACACAATAAATATAAAATATACATAGATGGCATATTTTTTTTCTTTTGCCCTTATTATCGAAGAAATAACAGTTATTTCTTCGATGCCCTTATATCAGGGTGTAATAATAGCAAACTAATAGGCGCTAGAAAAGATCAAACTAAGGATTTTTTTCTTATTATATTTTGCATCAAACCTCTTTGTTTTTTAGAAAAAGGGTTCAACAAACTTAACAGCTTTTATTTTATATTTTTTACTCCCTTGTAATAAACAATGAGAAATGCTGGCCAGTTGGCTCGATCAAGGCCATATTACACACACACACACACACACACACACAAACACACATTTTATATTTTATTATAACTTCCTGAAAAATTAATTTATTATAACTTCCTGAAAAATTACAACAAAATCGATATTTTTTGAAATTATGCATGACAATAGGGGTAATAATTAAATGGCAAAATTATTTAAAAATAAATAGAAATACTCAAAATTATTACCAAAAATCTCTTTTTTTCTTTAACAAATTTTAAAAACTCTTTAATATGTAGTGCTACTACAGTAAATATCGGTTATAACGACATTGAACGGACCGCTTAATTTCGGTCGTTAAAACCAAGCTTTGTAATAGAAAAAAAAAGTAAAAAGTACTAAATATTGATTGTTAAAAACTAAAATTATACTTATTTTTAAAATTTATAAAATGTAAAGAAGAAAATCTTCGATTTTGAATCCGCCAATCTAACTTATAAATTGAATTTCATCTGCCCATTCGCGTATGCAAGGAAAGGGGATAATGGGGGTAATTATCCCCTCCCAAGATTCGTAAAAAGTGAGAATTTTTGCACAAAAATGCCCCCAGTTTTTTTTGCCCCCAGCGCAAAAAACTTTCTTTATTATTACTGAAATTATACCTATTTTAGTAGTATTAGTTTAAAATGAGGTCCTTAGCCTGAATTCATGGATCAAAAATGCAAATTGTTTTGCCTGTGGCGCGCAAGTAATCTCTAGTTATGTATAAAATGTACATAAACTGCATAAAATTTTGTTTGTGGGACCCTAACACATATTAATAATTGCTATTATTTATTAAGTATGTGTGGCTGGACTGAATTGCCTCTCGCAAGATCAGGCCTCTATCAGCATCGTAGCTAGCCTCAGTTTTCAGGGGGGCCGTGGCGTAGATCTATTTTTTCATAGATATTTTTATAGTAGAGGGGGGAAAGCCCCCCGTGCCTCCTAGCTACAGCAATGTCCTACTCTCTACTAATAAAAAATACAGAAACAATATACCTAATATGTGTATCACATAAAACATGGGCCACAGCCTCGCTTAAACACTAGGCTAGCTTAAGGGCCTAAATAAGGGGGAAGTAGTTAGTAGGGTTAAATATCTCCACCTTGCCCCAAAAAATTAGTTCATTGTGAATATATTATATTACAATGATTTTTTTTTATATTCTGAATTCTTGGGCTAGCTACGTCGATGGAGATTAGATAAAATGTATTTCTTTATGGACTGACCCCTTGATTTATTTGTAGTTTTTTACATTTTTGTATTTATTTGTTTTTGGGTTTAAATATTTTTTATTAATAAAATTAATCATGCAAATTCCATGGAAAAAATTCTAACCATATGGATACAATTTCAAAAACTAAAAGCCAAAAGTGACAGATAAAATTTAATTTGACAGTTGGATTATTTATATTTTTTTAATAAAAAAGCAATTTACAATCAATTGTTTTTTTTTAATAAAAAAGTTATAGACCCCCTCTTAAAATGTAGACTACTTAGCTTATAAAAGGCTATTAAAATGAGGTTTTTACTTTTTTCTATATCCCCTGGAAATGCCTAAACCCCCCAAAAAGATCGTTATTGATATACATACAGGATGTATTAAAACGCAAAGGAAGCGAAATATATACAGTATGTCCCCCTAAGTTGGAATCATATGAAAAACTTTTTTATTATTAATTTTAGGAAAAAAAGTTATTCTTCAAAAAAAATCCTGCATTATCTAAAACCTAGAATACAGTCATCAAGACAGTGAAATAAGAATAAGAGGCCTAGATGATGAATTATGGGCAAACAGAAACGAGTGGAGATTGGGTATCGGAAGACGTAGAACGTTGTGAAACCGATAAATATATATATAAATATTAAATTTTTTCAGTGGTATACGAGGTTTGTCAAAAAATATGAGTTTTACTCAAGAGTAAAGTACCTTTAAATATGCAAAATAAATGAATATGCACTTATTACGCGTTTTAATTTCAAAATTATTGGAAAACATCGAAAAACTAAAACTAATCACAAAATCATTCATTCAAAATAGAAAGAGTAGTAAAAAATAAAATAATCTGAAGTTTTAAACGTAATTTTTAATTCTGATCAACTTTTTTTAGTAACATTTTTCGATATTGTCAAATTTAAAGGTACTTTAATCTTGAGCAAAACTCATATTTTTTGACAAACCTCGTATACCATTAAAAAAATTTGATATTTGATGACTGTATTATAGGGTTTAGATAATGCGGAACTTTTTATGAAAAATAACTTTTTTTTCTAAAATTATTAATAAAAAAGTTTTCCATATGATTCCAACTTAGGAGGACATACTGTATATATACATTTATATATGTATAAGTCGAAAACGTAAACGCCTAAGCATATTAAATAGGCAGTAGCTAGAAAAGGAATAATATTTGATTAAATTACGCTGTATACCAACCAAATTCTAAATACCTTATTCATAATGATCGAGTTCGACCAAACACACCGGGGCTCCCGAGAGGCTCTCTCTCTTTAATGCACCACATTCAAAAGAGCGGAAGAATTGCCAAGCGCCCCGGGTTGTCTACGCGAACTCACTAACTGTCCACATATTGAAAAATCAATCTGGGGAAAGTAGGAGAATTGTAAAGTAGATACGTATAATTGTCTTTGGTATGGCAACACCGCCGACTCATTCAGGCGAGACAATTAGCAATTAATATTTACACCGTCGCGTATAGCCATCTGGTATGAGATTTCGGTAACAGGGGCCATTTTTGGATCAGGCGTCTTTTATATTAGTTTATGGTAGTACGAATAAATTGATTTTTTTGTAAAATTTAAACATTAACACCAAAAATTGATAAAAATAATTGAATTATATCTTTGATGGTCATACTTTTAATCAGGATATCGAGATCTACAACATACCAAAATCTCAAATTTGTGGATTTTTTAAAATCCCATTTAAGGTGTGCTTACACAAATATAAAAAATCATACCAACAAGGTACCTTCATAATTAAAGTAGACTCTTGATTATGCGAGCTAATGTGGGCTATAATATATATAATATATAATTCGTATTTATCTATTTTGTTTTCTATATACTTATATTAGCCATCCATACCTTAGGTCGATATGGAAGCTATAGGGATCGGGATTGGGATCGCCACAACAAACTTTTTCTTTCATTCAAATGGTTCAAAAAAGTCCTATCTACCAAATTTTGTGATGGTGTCTGTCTGTCCATCTGTCTGGGACACGATAACTCAAAAACCAATAAACCGATTTTAACCAAACTTGGTACAAAAATATCTCGTTAACTA
This sequence comes from Aspidapion aeneum, assembly GCA_963576565.1. Lineage (NCBI taxonomy): Eukaryota > Metazoa > Arthropoda > Insecta > Coleoptera > Brentidae > Aspidapion > Aspidapion aeneum. The sequence continues at coordinate 37,625,726 of OY755039.1, forward strand.
TGGATAAGGCCATTAAATTCGTGAACCGCAGCACCTAGCAAAACAAGGTTTTCAAAGTATGAGTCGATATTTTTGAGATATTAAAAAAATTGATAAAAATTATGAGCCACAGTGGCTAGTGAAACGCGTTTTTTAGATTTAGAAAGAAAATTGCATTTTTTTATATAATAAAGCTTCTCAACCCCCGGAACGACTAGCTATTATTGATGGCTGTGCGTGCTTGCTGGTGCCATTTTTTTTTATACTTTTTAATAATAAATACCAATATTTGATTTATTTTATAACCAAAAAAAACGTCTAAAAATAATAGTACATTATAAGCCTAGGGACTAAAGTGATACTTTTAAATCCGAGGCGGAAAGTTTGTAGCACGACTGAGGCATTTTAGTCACAAGGTTCATATACTATTTTATGGATTTTAGCATAGAAAAAATAAACAAAAAGGGATATAATAAAACGGTATTTTGAAACACTCCGTACTAATTGCATTCAACGATATTCTATAGATGTAAAATATTATAAAATGTTAACCTACAAAAATTACTTTGTTTTAAATCCCTAGGGAATAAAAGTAATTGAATTAGCGACTAACAGTGGATTTTTACTTCTTAGGGATTAAAAGTAAGTTTTTGCTCCACAGAGATTAAAAGGATCACTTTAATCCCTAAAACAAGGGACTTAAGTGACCACTTTAGTCCCAAAAGTGTCGAAAATACAAAATTAAATAAGTTCAGTCAGTTTCTGCTGCTTTGGCAATTTTATGATTCTCCATAAAATTACCTGAACAATATGGCGTCGCTCGGTTAATATGGTTTCAACCGATGTATTACGCAACTCGGATAATCCAGCGATCGGATTATCGAGAGTCGGATAATCGAGAGTCTACTGTACATATGATTTATTTAAATTTATTAAGTTAATTGATTAAATAAATGCAGCTTTGGTACATACTGGCATTTTCCTTATAACTTATGATACTAAAATTATTATTATAAATGGCGAATATAACAATTATTTAGCTTAGGTATTTTTCCAGTTAAACATTTTTAGATGAAGTAGATATTTCGTTTTTAATCGGATAACGGTCAAAGTAAAATAATATAAAACTAGATATATTTACTACTATATAAAATTACCTACAATTAATAAAAATAAATTATTAAGTTCTCAAACATTTTTGGAAGCAGGCAACAGAAACATGTTCCTTTAGTGCAGTGGACACGTAGCTTTGGTTTATAAATGATTCTACAAAAAGGGTGCTAACTAACCAATTACAGTCGAACCTCTCTAACTCGAACCTCTATAACTCGAACCTCTCTATTACTCGAACCTTTTAAGTGGTCCCTGCACTTTTTATATGTATTTTAACCTGTTTAATTCGAATTTCTATAACTCGAACTCCCCATAACTCAAACTGTCTTGGTTGTCCCTTTGAGTTCGAGTTATAGAGGTTCGACTGTATTTATTTAGGTACTTATCAGATGATATCTTTATGGAGAATTATTTACATATATAGCGAATTTAAAAAAAAGTTAGTGCGTCACTCGTGGTTCACTGACACTGTTTGGGTGCTGTCAACAAATAGCCCCAGTTCAGTTTCAAAAGAATATGAAAGTGCGCTAGTGTAACACTGGGCTTGTCCAGTTGCTCAAAGGAATACAAAATATTGCACTAGTTTTCTCAAAAGAATACGAAAACTGCACTAGTGGTGCACCAGTGCTGCCTCCTTTTTCCAAAATAATTTGCTGTTAGAACTTTTTAGTCAATAAGAGATACACTACGACTTAACTAGTTACCTAAAAAATTTTAAGAAAATAAAATTACTGGCTAAGCTGAGATGTTATTTTAAAAACCCACCCAAAAAATGATATTTAAGGGTCTACTTTTGGTAGAATCATCGTTATAAAAAATACTTATACTATATATACATACATTAATTTATTGTATTCTCCTTATGCTAAATCGTAAACTGCGTCTATAGTCTATGCCTTTCTGGGGGAAAGCTTGTCATAAAATTCTGGAGAATTTTTAAGCAGAGGTCGGTAAAAAATATGCAGGAGTGGAGACCAAATGTTAAACATAACTTATCTATAACTGTACATTAATAAAAAAAAACATCAAAACTTTTTTATCTAGATTAGATAAAGAAATACCCCATAACAATTCCAGAGTTCCTTGAAGAAAGCTTATTACCTTCAAAATTACTAAACCGATTTTTGTCATACGTTAGGCTTTAATACACACACATACATACACATATTTATACGATTCTAGGGTTAAAAGCTAGATCCTAAAAACAAAACAAAATAAATTAGTTTCCAAAAGCTACACTTATTTTTGCGCTTTTGCTGCTATTTGCAAACTCACTTTGAAGTGCTGTATCCCTCCTAATCATTTTTTTTAGCCTTCGCTAAATAAATCCTGATTCTATATCTACAAAATGAGTTAAAAATTTTCGTTTTAAGATCATGGCAATGAGGAAAGCGAATTTCTTTAACTTCGTGATCTTTGAAAACTAAAAATTTAAGTAAACCCAAAAAGTTAAAATTTTTTGAAGGAATGTGTTTTGAAATATTTAAAAATATTTGTTCGATTCTGACAAAAAGTTTAAATACCAAAGGTGAAGGAAAGTTCAGAGAATTTGTTTTATATTGTTTTAATGTAACTAGTTTTGAAAAGGGTTTCTGAACATTATTGCTCAAAATAAAGTCATGGCATCCTTTACATTTATTGCTTTTTTTAATATGTTTTACAATATAACCCGCTGAATTGTACAGTAAATTTTGATGAATATTGTCCAATGAAGGAACATTCTTATTCCAATTTTGCGGTAAGGCCGCCAAAAGAGGTTCGATTTCTACTCCTTTTTTCGGCAAAAATTTCTTTATAACAGAATCTAAACTTAAAAAAATTGGATCGTTTTGATTGGCATAGCTTCCGTTGGCGGGAACCACGTTCAAGTATTGAAAAATGCATAAATTTTTTAAGATTTGCCGACACTGTTCTGCTGTGGGCATTCTTTGTCTTAATCTCATTTGCCTAAAAACATTCTCCAACACATCCTGCAAAAACGGCGATGTTTTAAGGTATGTATATCCTTTTTCATTTAACAGATATTCTTGAAGGTCTAAAATTGTTTGTGTGGAAAGAATTACTCCAGTTTGCACTGGTTTCCAAATACCCTTTTCCCCAATTTTCATAGTTTTAAAAAGTAGTATTATTACCCTTAAAAAATCAATAGTTTGGTTATAATTTATCATATTTAGTTTACTTAAGGCCAAATTCTCGTCCCTTGAACTCATTATTGTGAACCATTTTGACACCGTTTCCACAAACCAAGCAGTTGTTTTCGAATTTTCATCAATTATGTTACACTCACCTAAAAAACTAAGGGCAGAGCTTACATTATGATTCAAAATATAGAATGCTCTTGATACTTTCATTTTATTAAACTGAGTTAAATTTGAAAAATCCGTGTCAAGCTTTGGGCAGAATTTTAGATTCATATTTTCCTGAAATTCCGCCAAGGAGGTAATGTGCTTAACATCAATAATATCGCTCGGTAAATTATATTTTTTGACAAAATAATCTGAAATACAGATAGTTTTATTATTTACTAGCATAGTCCTAATGTTTTTTAAAAGGTGAGAAATATCCGCTATAAAAAATACTTTTTTTTCTGAGTTATCGGGATCGGTTATAAAATTTTGAAAGACTGTTTTTTTGCCTTTATTCCGAAATGTTTCCATACCGCAACTTTATCGGGCCCCATGTCTGACGTAATACCTAAAACATTAAGACCGATTTGGTTTGATTTATTAAGAATTTCCAAAATAATTTTGGCCACAGATGGTCCTTCACAAGAGTTTCCAATAAAATGGTAAGCGACAATTTGTTTCCAAGAAGTATTAACACCCCGAAGCAAAAAAACTAACACATGGTTTGCCAAGACCGCTTGTTCAGACAGAGAATCATAGCCCAAAATTTTTGAAGATCCTTGCTGGGGGTAATGGCACAGGCATCAAATTGCAAAGAACAATCTCTTTCAATTTCACATAGACTTTGAATTTTGATTTTAAGAAAATAAAAAATTTCATCTAAAATGCCAGGTTGAAAAGGCAAATGCTCAATTTTGTATGAAAGGTTGCGGATTTTTGGCAACGGAAGATTTAGCTTAAGGAGATACCCAGCGGTGCCACAAACAAATTTGAGTTTAAAGGCATCTTCAAATGTTTTGTTAGACCACCTGAATCCCTTTATTTTTTTAGAACCAATTATTACTTCGATCTGATCTTTATTAAATATACCCGTCACCTTCTTAAGCACAAACTGTTCCTTCTTCAGCTGATGTTTTAATTCTTTAATTTGCAAAATTTGCTTTTCAATTTGTTGGCTCTGGTCTTCCATTTTTTTCTTTGCAGCAACTAAATCTTCTTCTAATACTTGTACAGAGCAGATTACTGGGTTTTCACGGTTATGTGCCAAATTGTAAAGTGTTGGAGCAGCCATTTGTTTTAAAGTAAGTAAAGCTTCAAAAGAGGATTCTTCAAAATTAACCTATAAAAGTTCCACTGTATTAGAAAAAATAAAGATACGAAAAAACTGACCAGCTTTGCAAGGCTAGAATTTTAAGAGAAGGTAAATATAGTTAAAATTACATCTTGTTTCGAACTACATAGGCTTTTTTAAACGTTTCCCATTTGAGAGGGGGTTTAAAATTTCTTTATTTTTAAATTTTTTTTTGGCGTAAGTTTTTATTAAACAAAATTCTACTGTCAATCCAGAAGAACAGAAGTTTTTAATTGGTTTAAAATCTTGTATTAAACCTAATATTTTTATTGAATTTTTTGAAAAAAACAAAAACATGTTTTTCAGTCAATTTTTGACAATTTCGTTGTTTTTCTCCTTTTATAAGCTTTCAAATAAGGTATACAAGTAAAAATAAATTTTTTTAGTAGATATATGTCAAAAAAAATTCTTCCGTTGTTTTTCATTTTTTATAAACTTTCGAACAAGGTACCACAGGTGGAGTTATTTCATCTGGAAACAAAAATTTGTTGCGTCAGGAACAAAGCCCGTAAAAAAACTCAGTTGACGTGTTTTTTTTTTCTAAAAAACCTAACATTAAATCGCTAGAGGCAGTATACCATTTAAAGTCGCCACCATGTATAGGTAATATTTTGAATACTATTATCTTTAATTTGTTAGATTAAAATGTCAAAAAATACTATATTTTACTTTTATAAGGAACACTTTATAGAAAGTGATGTATTCTGCATCATGAAATTTTTAGAAATGAGCTTTTCAAGTGCATTACGGTTTTTGTGACTATTAAAAATCAGAAACAAAACTTAGTCAAAGAAAGGAAAAAAAAGGGTTGTGTAAGTTTTGTGAAAATACCTCCAATAATAGGTAAAAAAATTACTGTCTTCCTTTTATTAATTTATTCGAAAAAAAAAACATATTTTAGTCTATATCGATTGCCAGACCCACTACAAAACATTACGGACGGAAAACTATCAATGACTCCACAAATAAAAAAGTTAGTTGTAGGGTGTTTCAAAATTTAATAACATAATTTTAATGTTAAATTTCAAGACAAAAAGTTCATACACCATAACATAGGTCCACACACGCTTAGTCACGGAGCTACAGAGCATTTAAATTTTCCCTGACCCTGAATTTTTTTTGATGCGCTTCAAATAAAAAAACGCTCTTGTTTGGTTATGAAACTTTCTGATTCCTGTTTTTTTATCTGATACCTGGAGAAAAAATATAAAAACTGTTTTTTATTTTTTTGCTCAGTCACGGTAGCAGGTACGAAAAAGCTACAGGAAATCAAAAGGTTTTCAGACAAAATGTAGAATTTATTTTGAATTTTCGAGATTTACCAGTAGCCCACGACAAAAAAGTTGATGAAAGGGAATGAAAAAGGGCATGACCCCTCAAAAAGTATCACTCTGTAGATTTTTACTATTTTTTGGGAGGTTTTAATAGTGTAAATAGTGTAGTGCCTTTAGCTAAATATACTTGCCTAATGTGAGCTAAATATCTCAAAAAAATGCACGAGCTATAAACAAAAAACTAAAAAATTTTTTAACTTTAACACCCTGTATCTCTAAAACTAAGGGTTCGCGGACTATGTTTATATAACCTTTTTGTCTTGAAATCACTTAAGGAATTTAATACTAAAATTATGTTATTGAATTTTGAAATACCCTATATAGCTCATAAAGCAAGTCGCAAGTCATTTTTTTGAAGCGAAAAAATCTCCGCCCCTGTCGTTTTTTATCCCCACTACAAAAAAGGAAAATGTCTTATAGCGATTACTCTAATACTTTACAAAATTTACTGTTGATAGCCTCAAAAGTACCTAAGGAAGTTAAAATTTGTTTATAGGTGAAGAGCTAGCTTTACGTATAGTTATAAATAACAGTTATCTATTTTAGATATTATAAGTATCTTGTTCCGACTGATATTTTATCCTAATCTACTCTCTTGTCTTTTATTTTGCATAAACTTACCTCACAAATTAAGGAATTTTCCGAAACTTTCATGTTTGGATATTGCAGGTTTCTCTTCCATATATCTAATTTATCTTTTTCTTTAGGAAACGGGAATAAAGAAAAGCCGCTTTCTTTTTTTCTTCTGCAGTTGTTCACTACACATGCCATTTTCGCGACTTTAAATTATTTAAAAAAAATTTTTACGAAAAAGTTGCGAATTCCAACTGACATTGATGCAGAAGTGACAACTTTAAAATTTGACAATAATTTATTGATGTATAATGCCAACCTGCAGATACCAATTATTTTTTATCTAAAACAAAATTTCCTAATAACTGCCAAAGAGAGTTGCCCACCTCTGGTGTAAAACAATTGTCAAATGTATCGAGGGCCTCTAGTAAGAATATACCGTTTTGTAAAAGGTGAACTAATAGTAAAGATTAATACTGTAAATTCCTTCAGCAAAAATATTAGGATTCGAGAACATTTTGCGTGGTCCAATAGTCCTTATTATTAGTAATAAGAGAAATAGAAGAGGCCCGAAAAATTTAAAAACTCAGTTGACGTGCCAATGTTTTTTTACAAAAGACCAAATATTAATCAGCTAGAAGAGTAAAGTTGCCACCATAACTCATATAGGTAAACTTGCCTATTGTTGGCACTCAGCCTATTGTTGGCACCTCATTTTATTTAAAAAAAAAATAAGATTTTAGAAAAAAATTTCTTTTCGGTAATGGAAAATTTTTAATCTGACAACATTGCTTTACATTGCAATAAATAAACCACAGTGTTTTAATAATAAGTCTGGCTTAGAACGTTAACAAAAGAGGTGCAGTACGATGAATGCCAAACATAAGGTAAGAAAAAGCCATTTTATTAAGGAACACTCTTGAATAATTTTTTAGATTAAAGTGTTAGGGAATAACCAATTAAAACTTTAAGCCGAAGACAGTTAGGCCGATAGTTTTAGAATTTATAATTATTATTTTTTGTTTTTTTTTTAATATTTCCAAAAAAAAGGGAGTGCCAACGACAGGCATTTTAAATTATGGGATAATCCATCTATTGGCACCCCCTGTCAATAAAGGGGCTTCTAAAAAAAACGGTGTTTCCTAATGTTGGCACTCTAAACAAAACTGGTTTATTTATTGGTGTAGAAAAACGCTTGTTAATAAAAAGTTTAATTAAAAATAGGTTTCACAAATAAAAAATACTCTGCCAATTTATGGGCACTTAAGCTCACACTACGTACTATAGTTATAGTGAGCTAATATTACTAAAAACTGAAATATATTTTATTCAACTCCAGACTAAATTACCTTTTGTTTGATACCACACAAGCCATGTTTTGACTTAAACTCAAATTTTTGAAATCTACCCCCACTCTTAAAAAACACAAAAACTAAAATGTATTTTGTTAAACTCCGGACTCAATTACCTTTCGTTTGATATCACACACGCCATATTTTTACCTAAACTCTAATTTTTGAAATCTACCCCCACCCATTTATTTGGTTTGTGTTCGGTGGATTTTGTTCATTTTTAAATGGGACCATCTCGACCCAAGACCCAGCCTAGGTACCAAATTTCATTAAAATCGGCCAAGCGGTTTTTGAGTTTTGCGCGTTGGTCGTTACAGACAGACATACATACAGACAGACAGACAGACATACAGACAGACAGACAGACAGACAGACAGACAGACAGATGGTGCAACAAAAAAGTTTCAAAATCATACAAAAATTTTTGAAATCGGAGCAACTTTTTTTTTTTTTTTAAATTAGGATCACCATAGCTCACACTACTATAGTATAGTATATGTGTGAGCTAATATTTTTAGTTTAAAGCGGTTTAGATTTTAATATTTTGTTTCCCACTCTTTATGTGCCGATATCAAATTAATATTTCTGACTAAAACCGTATAATCTTTTACTGTTTTTTTGTTTAATTTATTGTTTTAGTGGCGTGTATTTCGTAATGATTATATTAGTTTAAGGGTTTCAAATATGTCTACTTTTAAGTTTAACTTCTTTTATAATTTTTTGGAAATTTTGGGATGTCAACTATTGGTTTCAAAATTTTGTTAGTTTCCCCTTTGTTGGCATGCGCTTTTTCGAGCAACATTACCATGCTAATACTGGGTTTATACAGATAAAAATAAAAATAAATATTGAAGATAATCCTGACCATTGAAATTGTATTTTATATTAGATAAAAAAATTATTGCAATAAAATATGTAAAAAACTAAATATCAACGTTTCGGTTTATTCAACCATCACCAGACTAAAATCTTATCTGTATGTTGCACTTTTCTATAGGGCCATAAATGCCTTGAACCAAAATCAAAAACTTATATAAATCAATCTCAAAATTGCTCTCAAAATTTTGATTTTGATATTGATTTTTATCTTTTTATTCCGAAGCGAAAAGTTCTTTATCACGAGGTCTGTACGCTATTTTTAGCACTTTTTAATTTAATTTCAGTTTTTCCCTATTTTTTTAGTGGTTTTAGGATATGATTTTTCTGTTTTTAATTTTTGCTGTTCTATCTTTGATCAGTCATTTTTGATGCCAATTTTTACATTTTATACATGTTATGTCAATTTTTATCCAGATTTTTTTTACCCTGATTTATCACTTTTTATCCTGGGTATAAAAAAGGACACTTTTATCCTTAAAATGAGGGATAAAAAATACAAATTTTTATTACAAATGTAATTTTTTTTTAAATTAAATATGGGTGCCAATAATTGGCTTACGGTGCCAACAATAGGGACTTTGTCCTTTTTTTCATTTTTCCTCTATTTTGATGAAAATGGGTTACTATTTACTAAACAGTAGCCTAAAATTTTTAAAAAATTATATAAGGGTGTGAAAACTTTATTAAAAATGAAACAGCTCTTAAACTGCCAACGATTGGGCAGTTTACCCTACTTACAGGTAATAATCCAATACTCGCTGTTACCCATTTACACAATGACTAGCGTTTGATGCAAACATTTAGAAACAAAGATACGGAAAAGGCATAGATACCAAATTTACATAGATAGAGTTTTTGTCAACTGTGCGCTAATGATTTGACGTGACGAATATACGAATAAAATATTATGCCTCTCTGTAAAAGTATAAATAACACTGGTCGGCATAAAATCGGCCGACACCATTCTTGCCGATTCTTATGTAAAATGACCTCTTTCATCCAAATATGAACTCCGTTTTTCCCCATCACCCCCCCCCCCCATTTTCGGGGGAGACCCCCTACCTATTTTTACTGCTTTTCGATAGTTTGGTGGGACGAAAAGGATTTTTTTTGCCTTAACATCATTATTTCTGAGAGACTGGAGAGTTAAGTGTTCTCAAACATTAATATTTATAGTAAGGTGGTAAGCCATTTGTTTGGGGGGTTCGGTTCGGTTCATTCATAGGTTTGCATAAATGGTAAATGGACATTGTCGATTTTACCATTTTATATGCATTTTCTAATTATTTTTATAAAATTTTAGCTGCCAGCGGCTTAACGGTAAAGGTAATAAACGTTATAGCAAAGTATAAAGCTACATATTAGTATATAAAAGTATATAGACAGAAACCACTTGCGTATACAAAAAATCGCCTTAGAGGGACTTGGAAATTTTTCCACTTTTATTTATTAACATATTAAAAAGTAGGAAAATAAATAGTTTTAACATAATCTATTTTTAGATTCTTGGGGGGGAGGCGTTTCGCCCTCAAGCCCCTCTCCCCCTTGTATACGCTCATGCAGAAACTATAATAAAAAAATAAAATATTGTTGCGTTATTTGTGAATGGGACAGCCGAGCACGGGACAAACATTACATTGTACGGAACTGCTCTTTGCAAGAAAGATTTACTCCCGGTCAGAAAAATGTCACCAACGATCCTTGTCAGTCCCGCAAGATAATATTTACTTGCCGCCTTTGCACATCAAACTTGGATTGATCAAACAGTTTGTAAAAGCACTTGACAAAACAGGCGACGCATTCATATATTTGAAAACTAAATTTCCTCGACTTAATGAGGCTAAAATCAAGGAAGGTGTTTTTGTGGGGCCCCAGATTAGACAACTTTTTCAAGAGTCGACGTTTATTGAACACCTGAATCAAAAAGAAAAACGAGCTTCGTTTGCATTCCAAAACGTGTGTAAGAACTTTTTAGGTAACCATAAAAGTGATGATTATGTCGCTCAGGTCGAGGAATTACTCTTAGCGTACAAGGCCATGGGATGTAACATGTCCCTTAAACTGCACTTCCTTCAATCGCATCTGGACTTCTTTCCTGAAAATTTAGGAGCAGTGAATACGGGGAACGGTTTCATCAAGACATCGCTAAGTTGGAAAAGAGGTTTTCAGGGAAGTGAAATGCAAGCATGTTGGCAGAGTACTGCTGGTTTTTGAAACGAGAGGGTTGTACCTCAGAGTATAAAAGGAAAGCAAGCACCAAGTGAAGGTAAAGTTCTTATTTATCAGTGGCGCACCCAGGAATATGTCTTGGGGGGCCCGACGCCTCTATAGCCTCATGATGTCGAATTTTAAGCTAATTTTGGTGTTTTTTTATTAAATATGTGGAATATATGTAACAAAATCTAAGGCTTGGGAGGGCGGGCCCCAAGGCTTCCCCCCCTGGGTGCGCCCATGTATTTATTATTGTTTGAAACTAAAATAACTCTCTTTATACTTAAAAATTTAAATTTATGTCGATAAAAATAGGTAAAAGGGCTGCTCCCTCAAAAATGGTGGGCGGTAGAAGAAAACGAAAGCTATATTTGGATTCAGGGCGTCGTCTTACATAAGAATCAGCGGAAATAATGCTAGGGCTCAAGAATTTTTTTTTTGCAGACCAGTGTAATCAGGACATTTGCATCGTAAGGTATCGTGGGTATTGGAAGAATACGTAACCAATCAGGACATTTTGTCTAAAGAACCGTGAGTACTTATGTTTGCATCATGCATTGGCAATTATCGTGGGTACTGGAATTTTATGTATATGTCATAACTATATATAACTGAAACGGCCACAGTTGTGCAAAAAATATTGAACTTCTAAGGCATATTTCCGGTAGATAGTCCGGAGACTAAGCCACTTTTGTCTGCATTTTTGCGTACCGTAATGAAACTTGGCACGATTATAATATAACACCATGGTATTATTTTACGAAGTGGTGCTCATCCCGAACCCAGTGCAGAGCAAAGATACCGAGTGTTTTATTTTTAATTGCATCTATCTGGTTAAAATTCTGTATAAAATTTAAATGTAAAGCTAGAGCTATGTAACTTGGCACCGATTATAAGGACATAAACGTTTTTTTTTAAGCGATAAAAAAATTATATTGTTTTATTTTCTTCCAAGAAACAAATAATAATAAAAAAAAAAATTTTAATTTATGGTGTGGGTGTTGAGTGGAAAAAAAATATTCCAGGCGGTTAGTTATGCACGATAACTTGCTAAAATTTACTGTAAGCATTAACAAATTGCTTCTCTTTAAAACAAGTTTTGCTGGACTGGTGTGACGTATACAGGGTCGAAGTACAGGGGGTTTTAATTAAGAATTGTAAATTGAAAAAATCTAAAATGATAGAAAGGTATGTGGATTTCTTATATGTAACGATATTTTTATAAAATATATACCAAATAAAAGATACTTAGCTTTTATTTATATTTTGGAAAAGAAAATTAAAATTTTGTTGAACTGTTAACTAACTATAGGCTGTTTTTAAAAATAGGTTACATTTTTAGGATCAATTTAAGTAGTTTTTTTTATGACGACGTTACAAATCACTATGGAAAACTCAAAGTCAGTACGTTGCAAAAATACTAATACAGCTTTCATTTTCTTAAATAAAAATTTTAGTACAGAGTGTTAAAAAGTAACTAGACAACAAAGTTTTTTCATATTTTTTTATTTTAGTGTTGAAAATTCAAATAACTCTAGATGTCTCAATCACTATATTCTCCTTTATAAACCATTTATCCTACTCTATTTTTGTGATAAGCGCTACAGCATTACCTTTTTTCGAATGTACATACTGGGCGATAACAACTTTGCTGTCATTTTTACTGCTTTTTACATTATTTATTTTGGCTACTGCGTTAATAAGCATTTTGCAATAAAACTTGGCACAATTTGTCGGCTTATTACAGGCTATGACACAACTATTAATTTTTGTGTAATTTTGTATAGTCCAACTTATACCCACTTGTAATGACGTCATTTTTGTTTATCTTTGTTTAGTATATTATAAACAGCGGTGACAATAAACTTTTTAAAAAAAGTAGTCTATGATTCAAATAGGTAGGTAATTGGTTCTGTGAAGTATCCGTCACTGTCAATCAAAAAACATTGATTGGCAAAAATATTAACGCCATACATTTTTTTCTCAACTGGTGACGTCATTACAAATACGTATATGTTAGACTATAATATGCTGAACGATACAAGGTGATATTAAAAAAAATCATGTAAAAAGTAGTAGTCTCAAACTATGGGTCATACCGGTTATGCAGTTTAAGATACTTTCTGAATTTTACAACTTTTTTAAACTAGAAAAATGCCTTTCTCACATGGTGTAAATTTTTTAATTTAGCTTTGCAATTGTAAGAAAATACAGGGTGTTTCTTTTGTCAATATATAATTTTTTTTTAATACGTACAACATTATTTCCAGCACTTATAAAATTAGAAAATATATAGTATACAGTAGAGAGTTAAGCTGTTAATCACCTATGTAGCTGTTAGTTAGAGACTTTAAAACATACAGGGTATACGAATTAAAGTCGGTAATATTGTTAATATTGTTAACTTTGTTATTATCAAAAAGGTCGGTTAAGTTATTAGGCATAATGTTAATATTTTTTCCGCACCAAATTGGTGGAACAAGAATAAAATTAAACGAACCGTAGGAGAGTTACAGTAAAAAAAATATTTTTAAAAGATACACATAGTATACAGCACCAGCAATCGAATTTTTTTTTATATATAAGTAAAAGCTGTCTTATAACTTATTATTTTTAACTAAAAAGTTATTAGTGAAAAATACAGTAACTTTAATTTTATAAAAAATATTTTTTAGATAATGTGCATTATCATTATTTCTCAAATATCTATTTAATTATCACTTCTGACAACCAATCTCAAACAGGATGCAATTATGTAATTTTATTTAAAGTATATATGGGCCTACAGACACGCGAACATTTCTAGAGATTAGTACGCACGTACAAGTTTGCGCATACTAATCTCTTCGTATGTAGACAATATCTATCTGCCTAAAATATCTCTCGAAGATTAGTTCGCGCGCACGATGTACGCGTGCAAATCTCTCGGTGTCTGGGAAAAACGCATTGATAATATCGTGTTTATGTTTAGAACGTTTAATTTTGTCTTCGTGTGTGTAGGCAATTCCACCAAACGTACATGTATACAGAGATTAGTTCGCGCGTACTAATCTCAAGAAATGCTCGCGTGTCTGTAGGCCCCTTATGCTTTGGTACTTGATTCCACTTTTACTTAAGTTATCAATCTTTATTAAGGCTTGGTATTTGTAAGAATCCCATGCGTAAAACCTGAGAATAGTTGGTGGCTCTTCTCGGGTAAAACCAGATTAAGGTGTCAGTTTTGACATATCATGTGAACAGTTTGACATTGGGGGCAATTCTTATCATTTCAAAAAATCTGGCGAAATTTTAAAAAATGTGACATAATGGGGGCAATTCTTTAAAATTTGACATAATTTGAAACAATCTGAAAAAATTTGACGCCTCAAATTTTAACCCTAAATCATGGCAACATCGTAAATTTCAGTTTCTTGTACAGCGTCAAAAACCGAAAAATGAGGAAAAATATAATCTAAAACCTACCTTTAAACTCGATTGCTGATAATTCAATATTTTTCAGGGATTGTTGATGATGCACAGGTTCTTAAAAAATTGTATTTTTCCGGAAAAAAACAATAACAAAACTATGAGACGTTTTTCTTACTTCGTTAAAGTTGGATTCAAATAACACGAACATAACATGATAACATGCAAAGCGAACCAAACTGAATGGCTAAGTACAGCCGACCACAAAATCCAACGTAATATTATTTTAACGAAATCAAATGAATTTTAGGAAAGAAAACTATTAAGGTTGATGTTTATGAAAAAAAAATAATTTTCGGATTTATTGCAACCCGTGGCCCAAAAAATAACCTTTGAATATATAAATATCAAACTTGTTGTTATTATTATTATCATATAATTAAAAATAATGTTTGTCTAATATTTCTTATGATCAGGTATGAGAAGAGATAGAAAAAAAGACTGCCAAACCCAGGTTATAAAGGTTAGGTTCAGGTCTGCTACAGGGTGACCTTAAAATCTATTATAGATTTGTTTAGAAATTCTAGTTCTCTACTTAACAATATAAAGTTGAAAATAGCCCAAAAAGTTATACTATGTATTAACGGATTATTTCAAATTTAGGTTCAGGGGGTGATATCAAAAATAGTTGTACAATTTACATTGTTAAAAACAACGTTGTCAGGAGTTTTACTTAGCAAACAAGAGTTAGAAATACCTTAAAAAATCATATCACTAACTTATTGTATTACCTTTAGAGCCAGCAAGTGAGCTACTGGGTGATATCGAAATTACTAGTGTATTTTTCTAAAAATCACATTTTTAGAAAACAATGTTATCAAGAGCTTTCGTTATCAAAAAATGCTTAGGAACACGTTAAAAAATCATAACATTAACTGACTGTATTACCTTTAGGTCCTTGGAGTAAGGTACAGGGTGATATCAAAATTAGTAAAACACTTTTGTAGAAATCACAATTTTAAAAATCAACTTTATCAGGAGTCTTGGTGAGCAAAAAATAGTTAGGAATATGTAAACAAACCACACCATTCACTAACTGCGGTACATTTAGGTCCAGTAGGTAAGATACTAGTAGTAAATTTTTTTATAAATCATATTTTTAAAAATAACTTTTGGCCTCACCTTACTGTTTACAAACCAAGAACATATAAGTTAGGGTTTCTTGGGCGATCTATTAAAAGAATATTACGTTAATTACTTTTCCGCACAATTTTACTTTTTCGCATCATTTTTACTTTCCTAACGATTTTTTTCCGCACGTCCAAATTGCAAGAACCTTCCCGTCCACAATCGTTTTCAAATAAAAACCCGTCCTCCTACATACAAGTTTCATTTTCAAGAAGTGCTGCTGTACCGATGCTACCAGAAGCACCGAATGAAGAATCCTGTAATGTGTTACAGCCTGTACAGACCAATATACCTTCCTCCATTCACTATAGTAGTAATTCTAAGCAGCAAACTGATCAAGGCATTTCTGTAGTGGGCCAAACACCAACCAATCAAATTCCAATAAAAAACGACGTTATTCAAGATGTTGCAGCATCTGATGTATATTGAAGCATGCAACAAACAGAAAGTGCACTTTCAATTTCAATATCTACCATCGTTAACTTTTTCGTTATTATTAATTAAATGTTCTTTACATAAGGTTTCTTTTTAATATATCATAATAAAAAAATCCTGTTTTATTATTTTTCCGTGCATAAAAAAATCAAGTAAAAATAAAAGTTAAAAAAACGTACGGAAAAGTAACTTTTCCGCACTAGTGCTGAAAAATTTCTTTTCCGCACGATTTTTGTTTTGTTAAAAATGAAGATATTTAGGACTCATTAAATGATTTATGTAACTATTCTATCTTACGTATCATTTTCTAGCATTATTATAAAATCTTTGCGAATTAAAACATGTTTTTTGATAAAGAAGATGGACAAAAACACTCGTAGGAAAAACATTGTACCTAATTCTTGCGGAAACTATCTTTTCCATCCTTGACGGCTTGCCCGAACTCCGCTCCGCGTCGTTTGTGCAAGTGCCGTCGCGTGCGGAAAAGTACCTCTTTCCGCACTTGTTAGGTAAATAACTATTGTACAAACAATTAAAAGCCTAAGCGATACAAAAAAATATTTATGTAAAAGATATTTAAAATTTAAAGATAAAAGACCTTAAGTGGGATGAAACTACTGCTTTTGTTGATTTGGAGTTTTCAGTAAAAATAGCTAAAGAAGTAAAGAAATATATCGGTTCGGTTCGGTTCGGTTCGGTTCGGTTCGGTTCAGACAACCAAATAGCTATGTAGCGGTACATGTATTAACAGATTTTTTGAAAGAAATGCAAAATATTGAGTCGCTTCACTTTGGAAGAAGTCTATATACAAGTAATTAAATAAAACTAAGAACGACGTACGGGACAAAAATATTTGTGTGCAGGTTGTTGTTTGTCAATGTAAATAAATGTAATATTTATTATGTGTATTTGTACATTTTTATATTGAGCAAGCTTAATAATTATAAGGATTTGATTTGGCTCGGTTTGGTTATGTTAAATAGATAACTAGGGTGTCAAATTGTTGCCTAAAAAACATGCAAATTTGTGAAATAACAACGAAGACAGTTTTTTCCTGTAAATAAATGTGCAGATTTTTATATTTATCGTGTATGTTTGTAAATGTTTACATTTGGCAAGCCTAGTGAAGGCTTTCGTTTTGTTACATTAAATATATATTTTAGGGCCAAGATTCTAAAATATCTTGTAAATTTGTTAATTAACAAATCAAACAAATATAAAATATTTGTAAAAAAATTTTGATTTACTATTTGTATTTGTTAATTTTTATATTGACCATCTGGTTCGGTTTGATTCTATTAATTGTATATTTTGGATGAAAAATTTTTGTCAAATAAGCATGTAAATTTGTGAATTAACAACGAAGACAGGCAGGTTTTTCTGTAAATAATTATTGTACATTTTTATATTGACCAACCTTATTTATATGGGTTTGGTTCGGTTTGGTTATACTTGATATGTATTATAAAGCCATGATTTTTTCAAACTAACTTGTGAATTTGTAAAAGAACAACGAACCAAGATGTTGTTACGTAAATAAATGTAGGGATTTTTGGATTTCTTATGTGTATTTGTAAACTTTTATTTTGACCAAGGTTAGTTAGGGGCTTAGGTTGATTTGGTTATATTAACTAATAAGTTTTAATGTCAAAATTTTATCATATTAACTTGTAAATTTGTCAAATAAATAGTAAAAGTTTTTCACGTAAATATATGTGAATATTTTTGGATTTATTTATTAATTTCACCCTGTAGCTCACCTCCCTTGTTTTTTAAAAACGTGATTTTTCAAAATCTTTACTGCTATTTAGATATCACCCTGCAGCTTACCTACTGGAAGTAAATGAAATTTAGTAAGTGGTATGATTGCTTAACGTGTTCCTAACTATTTTTTGCTAACAAACGCTCCTGACAACGTTGTTTTTTAAAAACGTGATTTTTACGAAATTTTATTACTAATTTCGATATCACCCTGTACCTCACTTCCTGGACCTAACGGTGATACAGTCAGTTAATGGTATGATTGTTTAACGTATTCCTAACTATACTTTGCTAACAAAAGCTCCGGACAACCTTGCTTTTTAAAAATGTGATTTTTAGAAAATTTACACACACTAATAATTTCTATATCACCATGTAGGTCAATTCCTGGACCTAAAGGTGATAAAATCTGATAATAGTATGATTGTGTAACGTGTTTCAAATAATTTTTTGCTAACGAAAGCTCTTGACAACATTGTTTTTTAAAAATGTGTTTTTTAGAAATTTACGCTTCTAATTTCGATATCACCCTGTAGGTCTCTCACTTCCTGGATCTAAAAATAATACAATAAGTTCATGATACATTTTTTAATGTATTTCTTACTCTTATTTGCTAACTAAAACTCCTGACAGAGTTGTTTTTTAAAAATGTGAAGATTTACTACTATTTTTGATATCACCCTGTAACTCACCTCCTGAATAGTAGTTTTTTTGGGGCTATTATCAACTTTTTATTGCAAAGTAGAAAATTAGAATTTTTTAACAAATCTATAATATTAGGCACACAAGAAATTTTACATAATTATACAAACATTATTTTTAATTATACGAATTTATAGAAAGTTTGAAATTTATGTTTTAAAGGTTTGTTTCTTGGGTCCAGTCAGGGGTGCAATAAAACCAAAAAATATTATTAATCTATTTTAAGGTCGGCTGTACGCAGTACTGCCTATATGTGCAGCTCCCTTCAGGGCGCGTGTCGCAAACTTAAGTTTTCCTTGCACAATGTGACCACGTGGTCGTGGCACCCCTGAAAACTTCCGCCTTCGACTTATTTTCGTCAGGTGGCGACTGTAGCAAATATTCTTAGGGTCACTGCATCCTGAAAGCCTGGGTCTCCCAACGAGTGGATAGTTCACAACTTGCATTCCATTTGCTATTGGTTGACATAGTCAGGCGGGATTTTTAAAATTAAACTCTCCTGTCCTCGTTTTGGTAGGTTGAAATCGGTGTTAAACCAAACTGAAACAAAACCTAACCGTGGTCAATTGATGGGAAACGTATCCTAATCGGGGCGTGTCTGGACAGGTTAGGATACGTTGTCGAATAATTTATCAGGGTTAGGTTAACAACGATTTCGACAGGAAAATAGGATAGGGAAGCTAATTAAAAAAAATATAATATGTTTTTAAAAAACAATAAAAAAAAACTCATAGGCATATGCATAGAATTAGTTAAATTCAATAGGTATGTACTGCACAAACCACTACACTTTTTAATCACTTACAACTAGTATATATTCGTATTTTACGCCGAAAGCTGTAAACATAAAGTTTGTTAAATGCTTGACTGGTGGCACCATCTCTTATTATAATATAATAATAATCTTAAACGGCAACGTTCAACATCAAAAAGTCAGCTGACTATTTCGACCAATAGCAAACGGAATGCAAGTTGTGAACTAGCAGCCTCATTTACGAAAAACGCAAATCTGACACTGTCAGGAGCGTAGCTTTTTTTATGTTTAAAAAAATTAAATGGTTTACAAATGTTACGTAAAGAACTGTCCGTCACATCCGGTATATAAATTTTACTGTCCAAATAAACAAACCTAAAAAAACTAAGTTTTTTATGATTTTAAATTTATTAGGACCCTGTGTTAGGACCCACACAGCGAACGAAACCAAAAATATAGTTTGCATGTTTTATATATATTCTAAAATATAGAAAACTATTATGTTGGATTTTGTATCATTTAATAAATTTTTTGTGCTCTCTACGGAATAAAGGTGTACGTTTAATCCCTTTTTTCATGGGCTAAGGTAGTATTTATTGTCCCCAGTGATTGCAAGTAATTTCTTTAAAACCATATAGGCAAAATATAGGTTTTTGGATTATTTTATTTTATCATAATACAAAAAACAAAAAGGAATCAAGATATATACACGATACCGATTATTTTGTTCCAGCTTGCCGTAAGCTTACTGTACTTTGCCGATGGCTTGGTTCGTTTTGATCGTTATTGTGACCTTAGGCATAGAATATTGCTTCCATATAAACGAAGCATTTAACTTTCTAGACTTCTCCAGGCTGTAAACCAGGAAACTGTGAAATTTTCGAAATTCTGTTTATTGCAAGAATATGCTTTATTTTCCATCTTCGAGAAATGTAATTCGAACTTTTTCTCGACTAAACTTAATTAGTTTGTTATGAAATAAATAAAAAATTTTCCACATTGTTTGTTATAAGGTCACTCATCGTCAAGCAAGCTTTACCTTGCTTGACGATGAGTGACCTTAGTTTGTTAGCATCTGACTGACTTTTGTCTAATGTAATGCCATGACAACTATCACTGCCCACTGTTTTTTTATATACGGGGGGTTGACATGCTAAAACTACAGTACGGTAAGTGGTTTAATACCTATTTATTTAGTTTATGATTATTATTTTTAGTATATAAAAATAAACCTTGGCATTAAAGTCCCTTTTAGTCACTTAGCAAATTATAGCCCTTCTTCCGGTCGAGCATGAAAATTCCCGCCGTGGTATTAAAAGTAAACACTGCACGCCCCAGGTTTATAATATACCTACTATTATTTTTATTAGTGTTCAAAAAAGAGCGGGCGGCGAAGAAAAGGTCGAAAATGCAAAAAGTCGAAAATACAAAAGTTCGAAAGTACAAAAGGTCGAAAATACAAAAGATTGAAAAACAAAAGGTTCAAACAAAGATCGAAAGTAGCTACACTGTATTGATTGCAAAACAAAGTAGAATTAAGAGACACACAGGTACACACACACACACACTCATAGAAAAGTCTTCAAAAAATCAACATCCAATAAAAACTCACGGTAGCAACACGACGGGTCGCAGAACTTTGTTCGAAAACATTTTCTTAGAACGGAAATTTTTATGAAAACAATTTCTTCTAATGGAAATTTGTTCGAAAACATTTTTTTAAACGGAAATTTATTCGAACACCATTTCTTTGAACGGAAATTTGTTTTCAAACGGAAATTTGTTCGTAAGTAATAGTTGTTCAAAAACATTTTCTTCGAATAGAAATCATTTTCTTCGAAAGCAAGTTTTTCGATAAAAGACGCTCTAGACCTGGATTTCCAAACCTAACACAATTCATATAGTTTGACTACGGCAAGGTCTTTCTAACATATTTTTTCAAAAAAACCCTGACTTCTTTCCCGGGATCGTAAACATTCTGAAAATTTGTCTACTTTTCTCCTTTTGGAAGGTCGAAATTGGTATTTTCCTAAACTTTGTCAATTGATCGCAAACGTATCCGAACCGGTCCAGATACCTCCTGATGTGCTCAATTAAGAAAGGTTAGAGTAACACCGATTTCAACCTTCCAAAATGAGGACCGGAAAGCTAATTTAGGGAAATCATTTGTCGACAATCGGTTTCAGTTGGTTCGGTTTGGTTTCACACTCTCTAGGATCCTGGGAAAGAAGTCAGGGAAGTTTTTGTTTCCAAAAATTGTGAGAAAAAAACCCCATTAGTCGAACTATATGAGTTGTGTTAAGTTTGGCAAGCCAGGTCAAATAATTTTTTTTTCGAAAAATTTGTTTTCGAAAAAATGTTTTTGAACAAATTTTCATTTAAAAAAAATATTTTCGAACAAATTTCCGTTCAAAGAAAATGTTTATGAACACATTTCTGTTCGAAGAAAATGATTTCGAAAAATTTCTGTTTGAAGAAATCGTTTTCGAACAATCTTTTGTTCGAAGAATATGTTTTAGAACAATTTTTGGTTTAAAGAAAATGATTTTCCAAGTTTATGCTTTCGAACAATAATATTCAGATATTTATATGAAATGTACTATAAAATTATAAATAATTAAGCCGAACCTTACGAAAACTCGAACTTTTGTTATCAAAGCTAGGCACGTATATAGTTTTTTATTCTGAGGGGGTCCTCCAATATAGAAACTGCTGTTCTTCAGTGACGGCCCATGACACAGCCTTCGTAAACTAACACGAAGGCTGCGCCCATGAGGTTTTGGATAGGGTAATTAGAAATACTAGGGTCACTGCATCCAGGAAGCCTAGCGTCTCCCAGGGGTTGCGACACGAGTGTCAAAACCGTACTCAAAATTCCATAGACGTTCGTGTATTTTTCACGAACGTCTATGGAATTTTGATACAGTCTGAGAAAAAAAAATGTTTTAATAAAACTTAAAAAGAACTCGTTTTTATACAGCTTAAGAAATAAAAAATATGTTCCTTGAGTCTTTGGGTTATGAATATTTATTGTAGGTATATTTATTGTTAAAAATCTTTTTCTTTTAAATATTATTTCTGTTTTTGTATAAAAATAATACTTAATAAATAAACAAACAGGACAGAAATACATTTCTATGTTAAAAGTTTATTAATAGTATATAATATATCAAGGGATAAAATGAAACTTTTATCACGATGTTTATACGCTAATTTTCGCACTGTTTAATTTATTTTCCAAGTTTTTTTCCCATTTTTTTGAGTGTTTTTGGTATTGTGGTTTTTTTTAGTACCTTTTTATTCCGAATTTTACATTTTATCAAAAGACAAAAAATGCAACAATCTTTTGTTCGAAAACGTTTTCTTCTAACAGAAATTTTTCGAAATCATTTTCTACGAACAGAAATGTGTTCGAAAACATTTTCTTTGAACGGAAATTTGTTCGAAAATATTTTTTTTAATGAAAATTTGTTCAAAAATATTTTTTTGAAAACAAATTTTTCGAAAAAAAAAATATTTGACCTGGCTTGCCAAACTTAACACAACTCATATAGTTCGACTAATGGGGTTTTCTTCTAACAATTTTTGGAAACAAAAACTTCCCTGACTTCTTTCCCGGGATCCTAGAGGGTGTGAAACCAAACCGAACCAACCGAAACCTATTGTCGAGAAATGATTTCCCTAAATTAACTTTCCGGTCCTCATTTTGGAAGGTTGAAATCGGTGTTACTCTAACCTTTCTTAATTGAGCACATCAGGAGGTATCTGGACCGGTTCGGATACGTTTGCGTTCAATTGACAAAGTTTAGGAAAATACCAATTTCGACCTTTCAAAAGGAGGAAAGTAGACAAATTTTCAGAATGTTTACGATTCCGGGAAAGAAGTCAGGGTTTTTTTGAAAAAATATGTAAAAAGACCTTGCCGTAGTCAAACTATATGAATTGTGTTAGGGTTGAAAATCCAGGTCTAGAGCGTCTTTTCTCGAAAAATTTGCTTTCGAAGAAAATGATTTCTATTCGAAGAAAATGTTTTCATAAAAATTTCCGTTCGAGGAAAATGTTTTCGAACAAAGTTCTACTACCCGTCGTGTTGCTACCTTGAGTTTTTATTGGATGTTGATTTTTTAAAAACTATTACTTACGAACAAATTTCCGTTCGAAAACAAATTTCCGTTCAAAGAAATGGTGTTCGAATAAATTTCCGTTTCAAAAAAAATGTTTTCGAACAAATTTCCATTAGAAGAAATTGTTTTCATAAAAATTTCTGTTTGAAGAAAATGTTTTCGAACAAAGTTCTGCGACCCGTCGTGTTGCTACCTTGAGTTTTTATTGGATGTTGATTTTTTAAAAACTTTTCTATGAGTGTGTGTGTGTGTACCTGTGTGTCTCTTAATTCTACTTTGTTTTGCAATCATTACAGTGTAGCTAATTTCGATCTTTGAAGAAGGGCTATAATTTGCTAAGTGACTAAAAGGGACTTTAATGCCAAGGTTTATTTTTATATACTAAAAATAATAATAATCATAAACTAAATAAATAGGTATTAAACCACTTACCGTACTGTAGTTTTAGCATGTCAACCCCCCGTATATAAAAAACAGTGGGCAGTGATAGTTGTCATTGCATTACATTAAACAAAAGTCAGTCAGATGCTAACAAACTAAGGTCACTCATCGTCAAGCAAGGTAAAGCTTGCTTGACGATGAGTGACCTTATAACAAACAATGTGGAAAAAATATTATTTATTTCATAACAAACTAATTAAGTTTAGTCGAGAAAAAGTTCGAATTACATTTTTCGAAGATGGAAAATAAAGCATATTCTTACTTTGAGATGGGCATGGAAATGATGCAATAAACATAATTTCGAAAATTTAACAGTTTCCTGGTTTACAGCCTGGAGAAGTCTAGAAAGTTAAATGCTTCGTTTATATGGACACAATAACGATCGAAACGAACCAAGTCATCAGCAAAGTACAGTAAGCTTACGGCAAGCTGGAAAGAAATAATCGGTATCGTGTATATATCTTGATTCCTTTTTGTTTTTTGTATTATGATAAAATAAAATAATCCAAAAACCTATATTTTGCCTTTATGGTTTTAAAGAAATTACTTTTAATCACTGGGGACAAGAAATACTACCTTAGCCCATGAAAAAAGGGATTAAACGTACACCTTTATTCCGTAGAGAGCATAAAAAATTTATTAAATGATACAAAACCGAGTACAAAACCCAACATAATAGTTTTCTATTATTTAGAATATATATAAAACATGCAAACTATATTTTTGGTTTCCTTCGCTGTGTGGGTCCTAACACAGGGTACTAATAAATTTGAAATCATAAAAAACTTAGTTTTTTTAGGTTGGTTTATTTGGATAGTAAAATTTATATACTGGATGTGACGGACAGTTCTTTATGTAACATTTGTATACCATTTAATTTTTTTGAACATAAAAAAAGCTACGCTCCTGACAGTATCAGATTTGCGTTTTTCGTAAATGAGGTTGTTTGGTGTCGCTACCCCTGGGAGACGCCAGGCTTTCAGGATGCACTGACCCTAAGAATACTTGCTACAGTCGCCAACTGAGGAAAATAAGTCGAAGGCGGAAGATTTGAGGGGTGCCACGACCACATGGGGCACATTGTGCAAGGAAAACTTAAGTTTGCGAGACGCTTCCTATAGGCAGCCGCTGCATACAGCCGACCTGAAAATAGATTTCAAAGTATTTTTTGGTTTTATTGCACCCCTGACCGGACCCAAGAAACAAACCTTTAAAACATAAATTTCAAACTTTCTATAAATTCGTATAATTAAAAATAATGTTTGTATAATTATGTAAAATTTCTTGTGTGCCTAATATTATAGATTTGTTAAAAAATTCTAATTTTCTACTTAGCAATAAAAAGTTGAAAATAGCCCCAAAAACTACTATTTACGGATTAGATCAAATTTTGGTTCAGGAGGTGAGTTACAGGGTGATATTGAAAATAGTAGTAAATCTTAATAAAAATCACATTTTTAAAAAACAACTCTGTCAGGAGTTTTAGTTAGCAAATAAGAGTTAGAAATACATTAAAAATATATCATGAACTTATTGTATTATTTTTAGATCCAGGAAGTGAGAGACCTACAGGGTAATATCGAAATTAGAAGCGTAATTTTCTAAAAAACACATTTTTAAAAAACAATGTTTTGCAACAAACAAGCGTTTGTTAGCAAAAAATAGTTAGGAACACGCTAAGCAATCATACCACTTACTAAATTTATTACATTTGCTTCCAGTAGGTAAGCTGCAGGGTGATATCTAAATAGCAGTAAAGATTTTTTTATCAAAATCACGTTTTTAAAAAACAAGGGAGGTGAGCTACAGGGTGAAATGAATAAATAATTCCAAAAATATTTACATATATTTACGTGAAAAGCTTTTACTATTTATTTGACAAATTTGCAAGTTAATATGGTAAAATGTTGACATTAAAACTTATTAGTTAATATAACCAAATCAACCTAAGCGCCTAACTAACCTTGGTCAAAATAAAAGTTTACAAATACACATAAGAAATCCAAACATCCCTACATTTATTTACGTAACAACAACTTGGTTCGTTGTTCTTTTACAAATTCACAAGTTAGTTTGAAAAAACCATGGCTTTATAATACATATCAAGTATAACCGAACGGAACCAAACCCATATAAATAAGGTTGGTCAATATAAAAATGTACAATAATTATTTACAGAAAAACCTGCCTGCCTTCGTTGTTAATTCACAAATTTATAGTAAATCAAAATTTTTTTACAAATATTTTACATTTGTTTGATTTGTTAATTAACAAATTTACAAGATATTTTACAAATTTACATGCTTATTTGACAAAATTTTTTTATCCAAAATATACAATTAATAGAATCAAACCGAATCAGTTGGTCAATATAAAAATTAACAAATACAAATAGTAAATCAAAAATTTTTTACAAATATTTTATATTTTTTGATTTGTTAATTAACAAATTTAAAAGATATTTTAGAATCTTGGCCCTAAAATATATATTTAATGGAAAAAACAAAAGCCTTCACTAGGCTTGCCTAATGTAAACATTTATAAACATACACAATAAATATAAAAATCTGCACATTTATTGACAGGAAAAAACTGCCTGTCTTCGTTGTTATTTCACAAATTTACATGTTTCTTAGGCAACATTTTGACACCCAAGTTATCTATTTGACATAACCAAACCGAGCCAAATCAAATCCTTATAATTATTAAGCTTTCTCAATATAAAAATGTGCAAATACACATAATAAATATTACATTTATTTACGTACGTCGTTCTTAGTTTTATTTAATTAATTGTATATAGACTTCTTCCAAAGTGAAGCGACGCAATATTTTGCATTTCTTTCAAAAAATCTGTTAATACATGTACCGTTACATAGATATTGAAATGGTTGTCTGATAAAGGGATATATTTCTTTACTTCTATAGCTATTTTTACTGAAAACTCTAAATCAACAAAAGCAGTAGTTTCATCCCACTTAAGGTCTTTTATCTTTAAATTTTAAATATCTTTTACATAAATATTTTTTTGCAACAACAAGTGCGGAAAGAGGTACTTTTCCGCCCGCGACTGCAGTTGCACAAACGACGCGGAGCGGAGTTCGGGCAAGCCGTCAAGGATGGAAAAGATAGTTTCCGCAGGAATCAGGTACAATGTATTTCCTACGAGTGTTTTTGTCCATCTTCTTTATCAAAAAACATGTTTTAATTCGCAAAGATTTTATAATAATGCTAGAAAATGATACGTAAGATAGAATAGTTACATAAATCATTTAATGAGTCCTAAATATCTTCATTTTTAATAAAACAAAAATCGTGCGGAAAAGAAATTTTTCAGCACTAGTGCGAAAAAGTTACTTTTCCGTACGTTTTTTTAACTTTTATTTTTACTTGATTTTTTTATGCACGGAAAAATAATAAAACAGGATTTTTTTATTATGATATACTAAAAAGAAACTTTATGTAAAGAACATTTAATTAACAATAACGAAAAAGTTAACGATGGTAGATATTGAAATTGAAAGTGCACTTTCTGTTTGCTGCATGCTTCAATATACATCAGATGCCGCAACATCTTGAATAACGTCGTTTCTTATTGGAATTTGATTGGTTGGTGTTTGGCCCAGTACAGAAATGCCTTGATCAGTTTGCTGCTTAGAATTACTACTGTAGTGAGTGGAGGAAGGTATATTGGTCTGTACAGGCTGTAACACATTACAGGATTCTTCATTCGGTGCTTCTGGTAGCATCGGTACAGCAGCACTTCTTGAAAATGAAACTTGTGTGTAGGAGGACGGGTTTTCATTTGAAAACGATTGTGGACGGAAAGGTTCTTGCAATTTGGACGTGCGGAAAAAAATCGTGAGAAAAGTAAAAATGGTGCGAAAAAGTAAAATTGTGCGGAAAAGTAATTAACGTAATATTCTTTTAATAGATCGCTCAAGAAACCCTAACTTATATGTTCTTGGTTTGTAAACAGTAAGGTGAGGCCAAAAGTTAGTTTTAAAAATATGATTTATAAAAAAATTTACTACTAGTATCTTACCTACTGGACCTAAATGTAACGCAGTTAGTGAATGGTGTGGTTTGTTTACATATTCCTAACTATTTTTTGCTCACCAAGACTCCTGATAAAGTTGATTTTTAAAATTGTTATTTTTACAAAAGTGTTTTACTAATTTTGATATCACCCTGTACCTTACTCCAAGGACCTAAAGGTAATACAGTCGGTTAATGTTATGATTTTTTAACGTGTTCCTAACCATTTTTTGATAACGAAAGCTCTTGACAACATTGTTTTCTAAAAATGTGATTTTTAGAAAAATACACTAGTAATTTCGATATCACCCTGTAGCTCACTTGCTGGCTCTAAAAGTAATACAATAAGTTAGTGATTTGATTTTTTTAAGGTATTTCTAACTCTTGTTTGCTAAGTAAAACTCCTGACAAAGTTGTTTTTAACAATGTAAATTGTACAACTATTTTTGATATCACCCTGTAACTCACCCCCTGAACCTAAATTTGAAATAATCTGTTAATACATAGTTTAACTTTTTGGGCTATTTTCAACTTTTTATTGTTAAGTAGAGAACTAGAATTTCTAAACAAATCTATAATAGATTTTAAGGTCACCCTGTAGCAGACCTGAACCTAACCTTTATAACCTGGGTTTGGCAGACATTTTTTCTATCTCTTCTCATACCTGATCATAAGAAATATTAGACAAACATTATTTTTAATTATATGATAATAATAATAACAAGTTTAATATTTATATATTCAAAGGTTATTTTTAGGGCCACGGGTTGCAATAAATCTGAAAATTATTTTTTTTTTCATAAACTTATCAACCCTAATAGTTTTCTTTACTAAAATTCATTTGATTTCGTTAAAATAATTTTACGATTGATTTTGTGGTCGGCTGTACTTAGCCATTCGGTTTGGTTCGCTTTGTATGTTGTGTTCGTGTTATTTGAATCCAACTTTAACGAAGTAAGAAAAACGTCTCATGGTTTTGTTATTGTTTTTTTCCGGAAAAATACAATTTTTTAAGACCTGTGCATCATCAACAATCCCGGAAAAATATTGAATTATCAGCAATCGAGTTTAAAGGTAGGTTTTAGATTATATTTTTCCTCATTTTTTGGTTTTTGACGCTGTACAAAAAACTGAAATTTACCATGTTGCCATGATTCAGGGCTAAAATTTGAGGCGTCAAATTTTGTCAGATTGACTCAATTAGTATTTATTTTTAGAATACTGAATTACCTAGAAATCGATACCCCAGACGACCACTTTAGACGGAATAAGATTTGAACAATTTAGTCTCCTACATTTTGCTCCCTGTCCCCTCAAAAAAAACACCTTATTTGGAAACGCCCAATTTTAATAAATTTTTTTCAATTTATAAGCTACATAGCTATAAGCTTAAAGAAACAAAAAGTGTACGCGAAACAAGTTTTATACTCATTTAATTTATCAATTTTTACTTTCCCATCTCAAGTATGCCCCTGTATTTTGGCCCTGAACTGGTTTCCATCGAAGCACCACTTCTAGAATGGCATTCCTAGGTGTCTGCTGCCTCTGTGCCAAATTTCGTCACGGTACGCGAAAATGCAGACAAGCCCCTAAATTTCCGGCTTAGGCCTTGAACTAAGAAGGAGATTGATAGAAGTTATATGTCTTTGTCCTACCGCGTGGCCAGGCTTCTATCTAGGGGTAGGATTTTTGTATGGGCCATAAGGATTGCATGGGAAAATAGACCCACGTTGCCAGTTTAGCGAAAATATCAGTATAATCCCCTACTTGGTTCGCGAAATGTCAACTTTTTAATTTTATGTAAGTGCATTCATCAAACGGGTTGATAAACAACCAGAGTAATATCTTAAATGCCTGTTTGTTCTAAATGTAAATAATTCACTTACTTTTACAAACAAAAAGAATTTGAAAGTGTTATTCTTGTTATTGATTTTCGTTTCACATTCACTAAGTTAATTTTTTTACGCCACAGTTTCCCAATCTATTGGTAAGCTAACCATTATTTAATTTTAGGTTTTTTAAGGAATTTTTGGTCTAACTCTAACAAAGGTAATGGTAGACCACAGTCAACGCAGCGTGGTTATAGGACGCGGGAGGGTGGTCGAGACCTTAGGGGAGCGGCAGAGGTGGTATTGAGCCTCATTTAGTTATTTTTCAAGAAAAATATCATAATTATGAGTAGTAATGCCTTTTAAACTAAAAACGAAAATTTTCAGAAAATATTGAAGTAATGTTACTTTAAATGCTCGCAGGCGATATGCGCCATAGGCAAAAATGTTTTAAATACAAAAATACAAAAGGACCATTTTTAAACAAAATTCGATACAACAAGAAAAGTTGATAGTTTTAAGGTAAAATTGGTTAAATAGTACTTTAAACTAACCCTTTTTTTTAACCAAAATCTAATGCTGACATAAAACTTGTGTATCATATCGTGTATTGAGACAGACAATTTATTTTATTATTCGATCTAGGTGTTTTAGGAACTAAATAACTCACATTTAATAAAATTTTAAAAATAAAATGTTTACGTTTCTTCTTGTAATAACTCTTGCCTTAAAAAAATGTTTCAGAATGTCCGCTTCTTGACGAGTGCGACCGCGTACCGTATTAGTTTTTCAAGGTTACCTTTGACAACGTTTCAAAGCTTTCTGCGAAACTCAGGCGTATCGCGGTCTCTTTTTAATAAATGCTATACTCTATCTGTTTTTTATCCTCTTATGGAAATTTGTACCACTTGATGTGAACTTGTTCACGTGGTATACATAAACGTTATGATGGCATGGCTGACAGCCCTAATTTGTATAACTTCTGTGTGTGTGTTTGTTTACAAAATTCTACAAACTTTGTTTACTAGACATCGTGCTTTAGTGCGTTTAGTTTAATCGGAAATATCGATAAATTTTGTGTTGCGTTTGGTTACTGCAATCAAATCCGCAAAAACCAATCGCCCCTTTCAGGTAAGTAAATATTGCTAAAAAAATATTTTTATATGAAAAGTAAATCAAAAAAGTTCTTAAACTTTTAATAATAAAAAAGAAATTATTGTCAAAAATTATACCGGTTCGATTCCAATTCCTTTAGATAAGGAAATCGCTTCCAACTATAGGTCTGCTCCGACACCAACAGATTTTTTGAAATTTTAATATGTTGTAGCATCATGCAAATGCATCATAAAAACCTTGGTTAGAATTTAGTGGGACCCCTAGCTTAGACCCAGGAGCGTATTAAAAGAGGAAAAAATACATGTTAAAATTAAATATTTAGGCCTAAAATAACAAAAACTATTTCTTTTTTAGACATAATTAATGCCCTTAAGTTAATGGAATACAAATACAGCTGGTTTGACAGTTTCATGCAGTGGCGTAACTTGTTATTTTATTTTTTGGTACAAAAATATGCTTTTATCACATTTAGTCATTCTTCTGTTGGAGTTAAAATATATAGCTAGCAAAACAAACAATTTCTGAACATTTTTATACAATGGTAAACCATTTTTTTATTTGTAAATCAAAAATATTCGCTTTTTAGGTAGTATTGATTCCTAATAGTTGTTTTGTACCAAGGGCAAAAGTTTACTTCACAGCATTCAAACCTCAAACAATATATAAATTAACATTAAGTTTTCTAGATGGATTTTAGGAATCAATATTACCTAAAAAGCAAATTTTTTAGTTTTACAAATAAAAAAATAGGGTACGAAACTGAATAACAATGTTCAAAAATTGTTAATTTATTAGCTATATAAGTTAAAACCCAACAGAAGAATGACTAAATTTGATAAAAGCATAATTTTATACCAAAAAATTAAATAATAAGGTACGCCACTGCATAAAACTAAACTGTCAAATCAGCTAAATTTATACTCCATTAACTTAAGGGCATTAATTATGTCTAAAGAATGCATATTTTCTGTTCTGTTAAGGCGTCCAAGAGCGGACATTCGAGAAACACCTGCGGGGCATACGTGTGGGACGAGGTAAAAAAAAAGTGTCGAGGAGGCGGCGTTTACCGCCCCCTTAACCTCCATACAAGTGCCACCAACACCTTATGTTCTCAGGTCCGGGCTGCGATAAACTTACACCCGGGCTAGCGCGAAAGACATCGTTTTACCCTCCCGTACGTCTCCCTCGCATTGCCTATCTGCAGCCACGTCTCGCGGCGCTTTCTTTGACGATGCTTACCTACATTTACCTGGCAATATTATATTTTATATTATATTTTCGGGCATCAGAGAAGCGGTCCACTTGGATCTGTTTAGTTCGATACCTGTAGTTAGTACAATGAATAGAGGAGTTTTACCCTACAAAAGGTCCGGTAATTCTGAATTTTGGATATGTTATTAAGGTCGAAAGGGTAGTTAAAAATCTGAGTTTTCATCACCCCCACCCCTGTGCTTCCTCCGCCATCTTAAAAAATCCATCAAAAATTGGCACTTTTTGTAGTTTTTTGCCTGTAACTTCGTTCCAGTACAGCGTGTCCCATTTTCGATGGGATTAAATGGGAAACTCGGTTATTATTAAAGATATTGATTTTCTGATTGCACCTTACCGTGCTCTTTTTATGAGCCCTTAAAAATGGCGTAATCAGATTTTTGCTATACCCCGTAGTTTCGCTAATACAGGGAGTTTTTGAAAAAATTGTATTTTTAATAATCCCTTGTATCTCGCTTATTTTGCGAGATACTTTTATTCTGTAAAAACATTTTATGGCAACTTTTTTAGAAGAAAATAATGACGTTGTCAATTTTTTAAAATATTGTTTAGTTTTTGAGATATGGTATTTATCATAAAAAAATAAATACGGACCTGGATTTTTTTTATTACTATTTTGATTGGTTTGATGCTAGTATTATCATAAAATAATAAAAATGTAAAAAATTTTTGTTTTGAGGTAGAAAAAAAATATTTTATATTTAAAAAAAAAAATAGTCCGAACCTGAATATTTCCAACATAAATATAAACTAAAAATTGCTAGTTAAACAATTTTTAGTTTAACTGTTTTGATACTTAGCATATTAAAATTCTTTTACGTTAATTTACAGATTTATTTGAAACAAAGTCTACGAAAAATACAAAAAAAAGTTATAAAAAATAACTAATTTTTCTGATTACCATTATGTGTAAGACATTGTTGGCATTTGCGAGTAATTTTCCTTAACGCATTTTGCATACAAATATTTCTGCCATTTAAATATTGGGATTTTGTTGCTTGAATGAAGCAGTCAAACATATCACATTTTTAAAAATCTGGATATGGTCGATTTCTAGCCAGTTTAAAATAATTGTAAGCCATTCACAAAAATGACAAGTAAAATGACCATGTCAATTCCACGCTTTTGTTTTGTAAATTTCAGGACCTGCTGTTCGGTTATCAAATAATTAGTATGATATTATTTTTGTAACTTTTTAACGTTTTTTACTTTATTTATAAATCTTTTCAAAACAGATAAACTAAAAATCGTTCAACTAGTGTCTCTTGCAATTTTTAAATTATAATTATGTTGGAAATTTCCAGGTTCGGACTATAATT
Source organism: Aspidapion aeneum (assembly GCA_963576565.1). Taxonomy (NCBI): domain Eukaryota; kingdom Metazoa; phylum Arthropoda; class Insecta; order Coleoptera; family Brentidae; genus Aspidapion; species Aspidapion aeneum. The sequence continues at coordinate 37,659,025 of OY755039.1, forward strand.
TTTTTTTTCACATATTAAATAGTTTTTTTTTTCCTTAAATCAAAAAAATATTAAAGTGTTATCATTTTAAGGTAATAATAGCATGGAACTAATCAAAGTAATAATAAAAAAAATCCAGGTCCGTATTTAATTTTTTTATGATAAATACCATATCTCAAAAACTAAACAATATTTTTAAAAATTGACAACGTCATTATTTTGCTCTAAAAAAGTTGCCATAGAAAGGTTTTTACAGAATAAAAATATCTTGCAAAATAAGCGAGATACAAGGAATTAATTAAAATGCAATTTTTTCAAAAACTCCCTGTATTGGCGAAACCACGGGGTATAGTAAAAATCTGATTACACCATTTTTAAGGGCTCCAAAAAAGAGCACGGTAAGGTGCAATCAGAAAATCGATATCTTTAATAATAACCGAGTTTCCCATTTAATCCCATCGAAAATGGGACACGCTGTACACTAAATCGCAAAAAGAGTTATATGAAATTTTTTAGAGGATATAATTATCTACAATTGGGTGGTACCATGGTTGTTCTGCGAGCAGCAGTAACGGAGCTAGATAATTTCAAAAATGACTAAAATCACGTGCTTGGGCAAATTTTCAGATTTTTTCTACTTTAGACGGCATAAGCTCCGAAATACTTTGTTCTAGGGTAAAAGTTCTAAGAACATATCTTGTAGAGAATTTTATCAGCTACAAAAGCCATTCTTTAAATGTATTTTTAAATACTGTAATGGAGTGGGAGTAACTTTTAACTTAAAGTTAGTAAGTTAGAAAATAATAATTTTTTTAAATTTAGTGCTTTAAACGGCACGTTTTTTATTTATTTTTATTTTCTTGTGTAAATTTAGTGACGTACATAGAGGTAAGAGAGCTTAGGGGTCAAACACCTCCTTAAACTAACCACCTCTTCAAAAACCCCCCCAGACTCCCCAAAATCTAACATATTTAGATTTTCTCAAATTTTCTCAAAAAATACGCTTCTAAGAGAAAAATGTGTAATATACTTGATTGCAGACAATGAAATTTGCTTTTGAAAAAGGTACAACTCGATGTGGGTCAACTATTTATATAAAATATCCATGTTTTTTCCATGATTTATTCGATTTTTTTTAAACCAAGGTTTATAAAACAAAATGTGTTATACATTATTGTAGCAAATAAAATTTCCTTTAAAATGCTGTACAAGAAAGTCGGATTGGTTTCATGGTTATAAATTCAGACGCGCCCGTAAATTTAACCAATTTTAAAAAATCACAAATTAAAATATTTTTGTTACAAGTTTTATTTAATTTTTTCAAAAACTAAGCCTACTTTAAAAAAATGCTATGATGCACTTTATTAAGAGTAAAATTATCTTTTCAACGGTGTATAACTTGATGGGGTTTGACTTACAACGAACCCGCCAGCGACGTCCGTAAATGGGAGCCATTTAATTAATTTTTTTAAAAATTATGTTTTGCACAGGTTTTATTTGATTTTCTGAAAACCATGCCCTTAATCAAAAAAATTGTTTTTTACTTCGTTGTAGATAATAAAATTTCCTTTTAAACGTTGTGTAACATGGTAAAAAATATTTCATATTTACCGCTCCAGTGGTGTGCTTAATTTAAAACAATTTTTTAGGAGTAAATATGAAATATTTTTTACCATTAGGAAATTTTATTATCTTCAATGAAGTAATAAACAATTTTTTTGATAAACGGTATGGTTTTCAGAAAATCAAATAAAACCTGTGCAAAACATAATTTTTAAAAAAATTAATTAAATGGCTCCCATTTACGGACGTCGCTGGCGGGTTCGTTGTAAGTCAAACCCCATCGAGTTATACACTGTTAAAAAGAGAATTTTACTGTCAATAAAGTGCGTTATAGCATTTTTTAAAATTAGGCTTATTTTTAAAAAAATTAGATAACATTTGTAACAAAAATATTTTAATTTGTGATTTTTTAAAATTGGTTAAATTTACGGGCGCCTCTGAATTTATAACCATGAAACCAATCCGACTTTCTTGTACAGCATTTTAAAGAAAATTTTATTCGCTACAATAATGTATAACACATTTTGTTCTATAAACCTTGGTTTAAAAAAAAATCGAATAAATCATGGAAAAAACATGGATATTTTTTTACTTTTTTAAATTACTTCAATTAACGGACGCCGCTGAAGAGTTTATAAATAGTGGACCCCCATTGCGTTGTACCTTTTTCAAAACGAAATTTTATTGTCTACAATAAAGTATATTACACATTTTTCTCTTAGAAGCGTATTTTTTGAGAAAATTTGAGAAAACCTGAATATGTTAGATTTTGGGGGTCTGGGGGGGTTTTTTGAAGAGGTGGTTAGTTTAAGGAGGTGTTTGACCCCTAAGCTCTCTTACTTTTTGTACGTCACTAAATTTACACGAAAAAATAAAAATAAATAAAAAACGTGCCGTTTAAAGCACTAAATTTTAAAAAATGATTATTTTCTAACTTACTTTAAGTTAAAAGTTACTCCCACTCCGTTACAATATTTAAAAATACATTTAAAGAATGGATTTTGTAGCTGATAAAATTCTCTACAAGATATGTTTTTAGAACTTTTACCCTAGAACGAAGTATTTCGGAGCTTATGCCGTCTAAAGTCGAAAAAATTTGCCCAAGCACGTGATTTTAGTGATTTTTGGAAATTATCTAGCTCCGTTACTACTACTCGCAGAACAACCATGGTACCACCCTATTGTAGATAATTATATCCTCTAAAAAAATTCATATAACTCTTTTTGCGATTTAGTGTACTGGAACGAAACTAAAGGCAAAAAACTAAAAAAAAAGCCAATTTTTGATGGTTTTTTCAAGATGGCGGAGGAAGCACAGGGGTGGAGATGACGAAAACTCAGATTTTTAACTACCCTCCTGAGCTTAACAACATATCCAAAATTCAGAACCACCGGACCTTTTGTAGGGTAAGCCCCCTATTTTGGCCTCTAATAATTGAACTAAGTGTACTTATTCGTTTATTGAGTGCATTTGGGTAGTAACTTTGATTATATAAAAGTCGTGTAAACATTGGTAGTAAGTATGGATGAACGAAGAAAAGGCAAAAAATTGAGACTTCGACTTAATGCGAAGAGGAAAAAAAAAGCCCAAAAAAAGTGCAAACATAAATTATGCTTAGGCAGGAGGCGATATTTAGATATTTTGAACGATAGTTTTTTGCCACTTTTCCTTTTTTTAACTATGTATAATATGGAAGCGTACTCCTTTTATTTTAGGGTCCTGGTACGATGCCAACTCTAACTGTACCGAAGGGTCCCAAGGTTTCTTCAACTTGTGTTAACCAGAAACACAGTGAGGCCAGATGTATTTATAAGGTTAGTCATATAGGTAGAAGAAAACTAATTTTAGCTTTTAAGGGGGGTGAGTTCGGTTCGGTTCAGGGGAGAGGGCAGTAGAAGACTCAGATTTTTTTTTAGATTTAATAATAATTAAAGGTATTAAAATCTTCTGGTTTTTGTTTTGATACCTTTAGATCTGTAAGTTTTTACCCTCCGAATACCTGCATCGGGCGAGAAAAGGGAAAGTAAGTCGACAGAAAAAATTCCGAGATAACACTCAACATGAGGGGAAGAGGGGGTGTTTTTTGACAGAATATATAACTACTTATGTCTGTAAAACTTAATGAACCGAACCGCACCTCAGCGAATAAAAACGTATTTTTGACCCTCATTTTAGGGACTAGAAACGCATTTTTGTCTCTTATTTCAGAGAATAAAAATTTTAGTCCACGAAAGTCAAGAAATTAGTACAGGTTTATATCAAGGGATAAACGTGCCACTTTTTTCCCGGAGGCGAAAAGTTTGTGGTTTGACAAGCTATAGAGGGGACAATTCGCCGCGTGATTAAAAATAAAAAGAACAATTTTATTACAGGGTTTATGCGATTTTTCGCACTTTTTGACTTTTTTCCGAGTTTTCTCTATTTTTTAGGAGGTTCTTGGTTTTCACGTTTTTATTAGAAATTTATTTTTTTTATTTCTTTATATGTCACTTTTAATCCCTATTATTACTTTTCATGCCTAAAGTGCGAAAAATAAAATTTAGACCACTATAGTTAAGTCTGTTTTTTTTGCAAACAATTTTAATAAAACGGGGCCATATAAGCGCAAAAAATAGTATAGTATATATCTCTTTTTATCCTTTGGCATATTGTAGCTCTCACTAAGCTCCTACTACGAATTTTTTGCCTTGAGATAGAAAGTGTCACTTTAGAACCTAGGTATATAATGTTCTATTTCGCAATTTAGGCTTAAAAAGTAGCGTAATAAACCGCGGGATAAAAGTGTCTTTTTGTACCTAGTTGAATTTAGGTACTTGCTACGCTCGCTATTTATCCCTTGGTAGGTAAGTGCTATAAACAAGTGATAAAATAAAAAGAGCACTTTTTAACCCCAACGTAATTTTTTTTTTTTAAATAATTTTATTGTAGGCTGATTTTTACTAATTTTCGCAGACCACAATAAAAGTTACTCAAATACGGAAAGCGTTATACAAAATGAAATAGAAGAAAGCCAAGTAAGCCAAAATGTGCGTAATAAAATGTTTTGAGTTTAGGTCAAGAGTGGTCACCTTAGGTTAGAAATGCTTTGACATCTGGTAGAAAAACATTTAGTAGAATACATTTGGTAGGAAATATATTTGGTAAAAAAATGTTTGATAGAAAATGCATTTGGTAGAATAACACTTGATAGAAAATAAGTTTGGTAGAAATAACATTTGTTAGAAAAACATTTGGTAAAAAAATATTTAATGGAAAATAGATTTGGTGGAAAAACCTTTGATAGAAAGAGACTTGGTAAAAAAACATTTAAAAAGTACATATTAGGTCAGGATAGGTTTGGTTAGATTATGAAATATTTTCATACCCAATGTCCTTTCTAACATTTGCTGTTCTTCCAATTGTACTTTCTATCAAATGTTATTCTAGAAAATGTGTTTTCTGTGATAGGTTTTTTTGCCAGTTGTACTTTCTACCAAATGTACTTTACCAAAAATATTTTTTACCATTTAAATGTGTTTTCTATGAAATGTTTGTATACCAAATGTTTTTCTAGCAAATTTTTTTTCTTTAAAATATTTTTCTACCAAATCTATTTAAAATAGAAAATCGTTATATAGGACTCCATAGGACTTCCACAGGATTGCCACCGGATTATACAGGCCCCGAGGGTACTGGCGCCTAAGGGGTGCCCTAAGCATGATTAAGTAGGGAGGAAAGCAAAGGCAAATCAACTCTCTAAGAAAACCGAGAGTTAAGACGTTTTTTTTTGTTGGTCGCGAATTTTTTTATGGGCGCCTGTCAGTCAGGACTATACAGGACACTACAAGCCCAAAAATTTATTAAAGTCCCGTAGGAAGGTGTACAAATTTGGTTCAGCTGATCACCCCTCGGTTTTTATAAAAAAACAAATTATATTAATAACACGCCGTAGATAGATTGACAATTCACATACAACATATTTGAACTTATATTTACACAGTAACAAAAATATGAAAAGATGGCTAAATAAAGTGAAAATACGACAGTGTCAAAAAGTGCCATTTTCCGTACCAAACTCATCCAAAAAAATTGCCGCAAGTCAGTATTTTCCGCACGCGAGTGTAAAAAACAATTTGTAATTTTGAATTTAGTAAAACCCCTATCAAAGGAAAAGAGGATACGAACATTTTATAAATTGTAAGCGTTTTAAACGTCCCAGATGCCATTTTATTTTAACAATTTTTTTTATTATTTAGAAGAATATCACCAGTAAGACGGAAATTCTTCCCCGTTTAAAACAAAGATCTATTTCCTATAAAAAAAATTATTATCTAATTTTTGCCATTTTGTTTAAACTTAAAAATAATTCTGGTCCTAGACAAAAGATTACTTTCAATAATTAAGGAAAGTTTTTGTAATAATCTGTAGCCGTCTTGGAGAAAACCGTGTATTTCTAAACAACCACAAATTACATTTACACTAGAATATCGATGCAACTCTGACCCTTAAAAATCTATGCCATTATATTGATCTAAAAAAATGTCAAAAGGGTGGATGGAATTATGTATATTCAATTAATGATAAATAAGCAGTGATTTTTAGACAGGTAATTAAAGTACTTTTATAGGTATTTTGTGGCAGCCCTGTACGTATTCAGGAAATAGCGTCCAGTAAACAATGTTGGCTCACTGTTTAAAATTACACATAGAAACCTCAAACACGGGTTAAGCCTTATAGAAACAGCCCTTTTTCGAACATTTTGTTCGATTTCTGGCTCATTCTCTAGTAGTTAACAATGTTAAGGTGAAAATATCTAATTAACGTCCTCCTGTATAAAATATATAAATTTGAAAAAAAACACGTGCAAATGTTTATATTTTCTTCCAATCACTTACACACAATTTGTTTGTTTATAGTTATAGTTGTTTTAGTGTGTAAAGTGAAGACGAAAACGTGCCACTTTCCATACCAAACAACTCAATTCAAAAACAGTGCGGAAAGTATATGAGAATGTCAAATATAATTTACCATTTTGATTTGGTAAAACCTCTATCAAGGGGTGAAAGGGACTAAAAATTTTAAATGCTGCCTCGGGCGCCAAAAATGCTAGCTGCGGCTCTGATGGTCCGGTTTCGTAAAAAACCGAAAAGACAAGGATATTGCTATTGTTTTAAAAATAATTCTTAGCGACCAGCAGAGGGCCCCACTTTATTTATGACAAAAGCGGCAATTGTTGGTCTTGTAAGGGTTTAACAATACACGTTTTCCTACCAGATGACCTGCAATTTTTTGTATTTTTATTTTTTATTTATTTAGAGGAATGTCCCTTGTAGGCCCGAAATTCTTCCCCTATTGAATCAGATAACAATTTCCTATTAAAAAAATGATATGAAAATGATCGATTTTTGACTAAAAATAAGCATAATTTCATGCTATTTTGGAAAAAAATTTTTAACTAAAAATTAGTTTTAGGCCTGTACCAAAGATCAGTTTAAACGATAAAAAAAGTTTTTGTTAAAACGTTTAGCCGTCTTCAAGAAAAGCATGTATTTCCAAACCCTTACATTAGCACGAAAATATCGGCGCGAGTCGGCCCCTTAAGGCTAAATATTTAATTTTAACGTATATTTTTGTACTTCCTTGATACGCTCCTCTGTCTAAACAGGGGCTCACCAAATTTTAACCTAGGATTTTATGATGCACTTTCAAAATCGGTTGGTGTAGGCGCACACCTGTAGTTGGGTGCGGGTTTCTTTCAATGGCTGTTTGGGCTATCTTAGCTCAAGGATTGTCTTAACTTGCTTGCATCTTTGATTATAAACATTGTTTGTATCTAGTTTCTAAATGATTGTATTGACAAGTGACTGCTGAAAGATTTCAGTTTACATCAGGGCTATCAAAACGGATGGGCCACGATCCTCCACTTTGTTGACGTCACATCGAGGGCTGATTTTTTTTTGATGGTCACGTCATGACACAGCGTATTGTCTTTAAAATATTGAAGTTGGAACGACGCAGTGGCGTATATAGAAAAAAAGTTTCGGGGGGGGGGGGGGGGGGGAGACCTCATAAGGCCGTATTTTATGCTATTTTATGTTTGAAGTCATGAAATATGTGGAAAATATCTTTAAAAATCTTAGGTTCGGGGGGAGCCCGGGCCCCCCGTATATACGCCACTGGAACGATGTTCATGAATACTTGATTTGTTTTAAAAAAAAGCCGGTTTTGAGATTGTTTTTACTATATCCTTGCAGAACAATTTTTTTTAAATGTATCGTAATTCTTACTTTTTTAGAGCCGCTTCATTAGCTCACACAAAAATTAAATTTAAAGCAGAAGCGAATGTGAAAAACACAGATGACAAAGTCAAATACATGTCAAATATAGCAGTTGGCATGCCGTACATGCTAATGCTAATTCTTGAAGATTTTAACCTTTTAATCATATTGCATTCTTACAAAAGTTTGGTGGAACATCGGGATGGTGTCTGAGAATATTTCACTGAAATTTCGCGGAAATCTGTCGAGCCATTTTGTAAATATCATAAAAAAACTTCTGACCTCCCATAAGACCAAATGTAAAAGTCAGCCCCCCGAGAACAGCTGATTTTTTCAGGGTCGTGGCCTTTGTTTTTTTGTAGGCCTTGTTTATATCAAGACCAACAATAAAATACAGGCCACGACCTTAAAAAAATCAGCTGTTATTATGGACGGAATTTTACAATGGGTCTGATCGCAGTATAGAGATCTATTTATTTTCCAAATGGCACTACAACTTGTCGCGAAATTTTAGTGACATATTCTCAGACACTATCCCGATATTCCACCAAACTTTTGTAAGAATGAATATGATTTAAATGTTAAAATCTTCAAGATTTAGCATTCTTTATTTTAAATTCAAACTTCCCGCCGCATAGTGGGGCAGAAGCACAAAAAGGTGCGCTAAAGTCCCACAATGCAATGGATATATTCGTTTGTAGTCAGGAATGTTTAAAATTAATTACTTAGTGATCCAAAACAAAAAAAATTGACCCCGAGCTGTTAGTCGAGGTATAAGTGGTCGAATAAACAAAATATTTCCTAAAATACTATGTACGACGGCAATGTTTACAAAATGTTATATTATGTTGTCGACCCTACAGAAACGGAAAAGCCAAGTTTGCCCCCTCCCCAATAACTAATCGTCCCCCTGAAAAATTAAAACACCTATGCCCTAAAAAAAGATTACAGAACCGACATTAAATTTTTACACACTTTTCTTCTGTCTGACTTTCGCCATTTTTTAAACGACATGACAGAGGCTTTCAGTGGCGTATATACGGGGGGCCTGGGGGGCCGGCACCCCCGGAAGCTAAGATTTTTCTAGATATTTTCCACATATTTCATGAATACAAACATAAAACAGCATAAAATACGGCCTCATGGGGGCCTCAAACTGTCTCGGGCCCACCCCGAGACATTTTTCTATATACGCCACTGGAAGCTTTCTTTGTTTATAAATAATCATGTTTATATATTATACTAAACAGAACAAAAAATAACTTAACTATATTAATAAATCAAATAAATTTTTAAAAAAATCGGTCTGAAAGCGTAAAATTAACGTATAAACCTCGTTATAAAAGAGTATTTTTATACTTTAACGAATTGTAGCTTTCGCTATGCTCGTGCTAAAAACTTTTTAGCTTGAAATAAAAAGTGTCACCTTTATCCCTTGGTATATTTTATAAGAAAGGGCCCTCTTTAATCCTTATTTTAGCGATAAAACTGTCACTTTTGATCCTTAAAATTCAAAATAAAAGGCTCTATCAGACATTATGTTTTTAGTAAAGTAGCTGAAAACCACATAATTATAATTATAATTTAATTTTAGGGCAGAAAAATCCAAAAGTTTAAAAAATATCTCTTAAAATTCGTAATTAGTGTATTGTTAGCTATTGGCCAATTATATACCTCTCTACGCTCAGGCTACAAACTTTTTGCCTCGGGATAAGGTGTGACTTTTATTCCTTAATATATAATGAGTATAATAATAGTATGTGTAGATGTATATGTATTTAGTACGTTAAATTTTAAATATCTATACAATTTAAACACAAATTTCGCTAAGTTTGGAGAAAAATGGTAATATTTAAAAATTAATTCCGGCCTTATTAGCAAAAACTAGCAGCTAAATGTGGTATAATTTTAAAAACGAAGGTTCAATAAAATATGACATGTGAAAACTCGCCCGCGACAGCGGGCGACAAGTTACTTTGTGTCCACGTATATTTTTAAAATTAAAGAAAATAATAAATTTTTGAAAGATTTTACAAAAATGGAAAGAAAAACAACAAAAAATGTTTCGTTTTTTTATACGAGAATAATGTACTCACAATAGTGATTATCTGACATAATTAAAATTATTTTAACCAAACTTGATCAACATTAATAATTGTGGCAAAGTTGATTCATTTGTTTTCTTAAAACAACTACGCAACATCAGTTTTCAAAACACGCTTGGCAAGTTTGACAAGGTGTTTTATTCATTTGTTTGACGTTTGACTATCCGAAGCTAACTTGCTATGGTAAAGCGATTATTAATAAATAGTTTTCAGTAAAAATATCTCCCATATTAGATAAATGAGTTCTGCATTAAATCGCATGTTTTCTTGATTTTGCCCCTCTGTGCGCCGCACCGCACGTCAACTGTTAGATTTGACATGGATTTGACTTTGTCATAGCATTTGTTTATTTGTTTATATTGTAAAACGTTTTCGCTTTTTAATTATTTTTTACAATAAAGTTTATTTAAAATCCAAACATACCAGTGTTAATATTTTTTAAACAAATTACAATAACTATATTAAGTTTTAAAAATGTGCCGAATATAAACAAATAGATATAGGTGACCTGATTACTTTCCACGCATAAGCAAACAAATTCGCTTCTGTTTTAAATTTAATTTTTGTATGAGCTAATGGAGCGGTTCTTACAAATTAATTTAAAAAAAGTTGTTTTACAACAACATAAGTAAAAACATTCTCAAAACCGGCTTTATGTTAAAAAATAACAATTATTAATAAGCCGTCATTCCAACTTCAATATTTTAAAGACAATCACCTGTGGCGTGACGTGACCATCAAAAAGAAATTCAGGCACCGCTGTGACGTCAACAAAGTTGTACATCGTGGCCCGTCCGTTTTGATAGACCTGTTTAAATATAAGAGGGCGAGTTCGCAAAGTCATCGATGAGCTCATCGATGATAATACTCAAGTTCTTAAATTAATCAGTGCAATTCACTGAAATCCATCGGGTTCGTAAATGATCTGATAATTTCCACCAATTAATGTTTTTTTTTTGTTCAGTTAGGTGATTTTTAAATTTAACGCTCCGCGGTGTCGTAAGCAAAGTTTCGATGGACATCTTGCAAAATATAGGTAGTGACTTGGATGATGAAGATCAGTGTATGGATTCTTAAAATAGATGAGAGTGAGAATGAGCATCTCCCCACGTCAGGACCAATAGAGATGCAGAAATCAAGTGAAATCGCATGCGCAGTTTGACTTTTACATGATTTTGAGGGAGAATTCATCCATTCAAGAATTCATACACAGGTGTTAATTTTGGAAATCGGAAGAATCGATGTTAAAAAATATGATTTTATACGCGTGTTTTTTTAAAATTTTTTGATGGTCATCAGATTCACCCAGGGCTATCAAAACGGGCAGGCCACGATTGACAACTTTGTGGACGTCACAGCGAAGGCTGAATTTCGTTTTGATGGTCACGTCACGCCACAGCTGATTGTGTTTAAAACAGTGGCGTATATAGAAAAAAGTTTCGGGGTGGGCCCGAGACAGTTTTGGGGGGGGGGGGGCCGAGACCTCATGAAGCTGTATTTTATGTTTGTATTAATGAAATATGTGGAAAATATCCAAAAAAATCTTAGCTTCAGGGGGGGGCCCGGGCCCCCCAGGCCCCCCCCGTATATACGCCACTGGTTTAAAATATTGAAGTTGGAATGATGCTTGATGAAGACTACATTTTTTTTAAATAAAGCCGGGTTTGAGATTGTTTTTACTATATTCTTGTAAAACTTTTTTTTAATGTATAGTAATCTTTGAATTAATTTAAAGCAAAAGCGAATATATTATAGTCTAAATTATACGCATTTGTAATGACGTCACCAGGTGAGAAAAAAACGTATGGCGTGGATATTTTTGTGAAAAAATGTTTTTTGATTGACAGTGACGGATACTTCACATAACCAATTACCTACCTATTAAATCATAGACACTACTTTTTTTTAAAAGTTTATTCTCACCGCTATTTATACCCCCACTGTGCAGAGGGATGCTTAGCAAAATGATTATATTTAATAATAGATCTCTAATTTCGAACTGTTAAATGTACCTATTAATTTCTGAACTAATATATAAATACTTGAGCTGTGGAGGGGGAGACAGGAACTCAAAATAAGAATAAAAAGAATCAAATCAAACCATCAACATTTCTACTAGACTATAATTATTTAAACTGCAGATTATTTGTCTTAAATATAAAAGGGGTTAATATAAAATACAATTACTTACATCTTTAAAACTATGTTGGCTCCAGCCTTCGGGAATGCTTACTGGGTTAAAACTTACATCTTTTCTACAACTATCCACTTGACTTAAATAATGATAGGACTTGAATGAATCCCTGAGTTGCTTCGCGACATCGATTTGGGTAAATCCGCCGACACAGCAATTTTACCCATTTACGCTTGCAGGCGTAGGTAAGTCATTGACATGGTTAAAACTGCTGCATCGCCACTTTTGATACGTAACAACCCAGGGTTCAACGAAATGTATATCTTTTTATAAAATACTAAAAATAATTAATTTTCCTACTTGACAATATACTAAACAAAGATAAACAAAAATGACGTCATTACAAATGGGTATAATTTGAACTATAGTATAGTTCAAATTATACCCATTTGTAATGACGTCATTTTTGTTTATCTTTGTTTAGTATATTATAAACAGCGGTGACAATAAACTTTTTAAAAAAGTAGTGCCTATGATTTAAATAGGTAGGTAATTGGTTATGTGAAGTATCCGTCACTGTCAATCGAAAAACATTGATTGGCAAAAATATCTACGCCATACGTTTTTTTCTCACCTGGTGACGTCATTACAAATGCATATAATTTAAACTATATCTGCGTGGAAAGTAATCGGCTCACCTACACCTATTTGTTTACATTCGGCAACTTTTAAAACTTATTTAGATATGTTTACAAAAATTACCACATCAAAATTTTTTTTTGTAGTGTAACTTTATTTTAAAAAGATTAAAACTGGCATTTTTGAATTTTAAATGCACTTTATTTTAAAAAATCATTAAAAAATCGAACAAGTTTTACAGAACAAAGAAATAAACAAATTCGATGACCATTACAGATGACAAAGTCAAATCCATGGCGGGCAAATGGAATTAAAAATAAGAAATGTTAAATCTTAAAGATTTTAACCTTTTAATCATCTTTTATCCTTACAAAAGTTTGGTGGATTATCGAGATAGTGTCTGGGAATATTTCACTGAAATTTCGCGAAAATCTGTAGTGCCATTTTGAAAATATGTAATGTAAAATTCAGCCTACAACAATAGCTTATTTTTTCAGGGGCGTGGCCTCCACTGGACAAAAATTTCAGATAAACGTCATACGTCATATGTCAAAAAAGAGATGTAATCGGTGAGCAAAATTATATTACTTTAGAAACTCGCCCAGAGTAAAAACCGCTGCATACCAATTAAAATTGAGACGTAACTCACCTGGTATCGATTCCAATGCATGCGATGGTATACGCGAAAGAAAATTAATACTTAGGTCCAGTTCCACTAAATTAATTAAATTGCTGAATGCCAATTTATCCAGTGATTTCAATTTGCATTTAGCGAGGTAAATCTTCTGAAGGTTTAACAATCCTAAAAAAAACAAATTAGGAATTTTATGTGTTTTATGTTTTCTTATATCTAGAGGATTCCAGTCACAAATTTTTAGTATAACAAAAGCTATCTATACTTAATCTAAAAACACTTGCACCATTATTTACTAAGATCTTAAAACTTAGCACTTAGAAGAGGATCTAAGTGCCAATAGTTAAGGCAAGATTTCGGAAAATTCACTTTCTAGAAGCATTTTATATTACTTTTTGGCAAATGGTCATTTCCCCCTGTTTTGACCCCGCTGAATTCGAATATATGACTTCTCGAAATGTTGAAAGGGGCTGAGATATTTAAGATGGCGGCCAACATGACGCAGGTGTACATTCAAAATATATATTTATATATCTAAAAAATAATGTAGTATTATTTTTTTTTAATGGCTTCAAAAACTTCCAAAAACCCCCCAAGACCACCCAAAATCTGATAGTTTGAGGTTTCTTCAAATTTTCTTTAAAACTATGCTTCTAAGATAAAAATTTATAATATACTGTACATTAACGTATTAACAGGAGGAGACCAGGAACCGCGGCAAAAATTCATTCATCAAAACAATTCGATTCGACCCCTAGATGCTTCAATAAGTTGGAAAAGAATAGAAATATTTTTTGGAAAGACGATGGCAACGCTGTGCGACACACAGCAGACGTATGTTTATTCTTTATGGTCGATCAATTTACCAGTGACGGCGGCAAAATACTTATTTATTAAAAGTAAATACCTAACTTATTAAAACAAGCAATTTAATTTAGTTTACAGCTGAATAGATACCTATTGACAATAAAAATTTAGATTAATAGCATTGTTGAGATTATGTTCTCAAAACAGAAGTCGAACATTAAAAATAGGAGTCAGGCTCTATTAAAAACTTGAGAGCCCACTTAATTTTCGAATCGGGGCACTCACCGAGAATTGTGAAGTCGTCTCCAGCAGCCGAAAACGTTATTAAAGGTTCTCTTTTTCCTAGCGACAATTAGATCACCCCCATTATTACAATTTTAAAGCTGTGTAGTTCCTTTCCAGAGCTCTATTTGGATAAGGATATTTTGGACTTTTTTTGAAAAAGCCCTCGACTTATTGCTTTGATGGGGAGACAATTTGCTTACTTTGGGGATTTTTTAAGGTGCACCCCATTAGTGGGGTTACTTTTACCCATTTGTTTTAATTAGGATAGTAACCATGGCCAGAATTAAAATAGTTTTTTTGGTTATGCTACTCTACATTTTTCAATTTTCCCTGAATTTAAAATTTCTTGTAAATATATTTGTATTTACTGCCTCCTACAACGGTGGTTTTGTCCCTTTTAGTAAGATTAAAGGTGTGTCTACAAAAACCTACAAAAAATATGTACCTAAAAACAACTCTTTTTTAAAGCAAGTTATTTTGAGAAAAGTTAATGCGACACTTATTCCGTCGTACTACCATCTCCGTTCTCATCAGCAGTTTCATTCGAAAAGAAACTGGAAAAAAGTGCAACATATTAATTTCTGTTCTGTGGTAATTGCTTTATTATAGTTTTTTCAAAAACATCTTTTTCGAATGATGTTTTGTTCAATTGCGAGGGGTCATCAGCTTTCAACAGTACTGTACAAATTTCACAACAGGACCCGACAGTACCACGACAGGATCCAACAGTACTCGACAGTACACGACAGTACCCAACAGTACTCGACAGTACCACGACAGGACCCAACAGTACTCGACAGTACACGACAGTACCCAACAGTACTCGACAGTACACGACAGGACCCAACAGTACACGACAGTACCCAACAGTACTCGACAGTACACGACAGGACCCAACAGTACCCAACAGTACACGACAGGACGTAACAGTACGATAGAAGCCAACAGTACTCGACACAACCGTCTAACCCGGAACAGTGGCGTAGATGCGAAAAGACAGGATGACCTTTTTTTTTGGGTCGCAAGATTTGTGAGCGCGGTGCGGTTCCCCAAAGATGATAAGCTTTTTTTTTGTTTTTTTTTTTTGGTCGCAAGTTTTTTGAGTGCGCCCTAAGGCCCTGTCGGCCTTCCCCAAATAGGATGACTTTTTTTTTTTGGTCGCAACATTTGTGAGCGCGGTGCGGTTCCCCAACGATGATGAGCTTTTTTTTTTTTTTTGTTTTTTTTTGGTCGCAAGTTTTTGGAGTGCGCCCTAAGGCCCTGTCGGCCTTCCCCAAACAGGATGACTTTTTTTTTTTTGGTGTCGCAAGATTTGTGAGCGCGGCGCGGTTCCCCAAAGATGAAGAGCTTTTTTTTTTTTTTTTGTTTTTTGAGGGCGCGCTCCTTGTCGGACCCCCCCAAGGCACGACGACAGTACTCAACAGGACCCAACAGTACTCGACAGTACACGACAGTACCCAACAGTACACCGACAGGACCCAACAGTACTCGACAATACACGACAGTACCCAACAGTACTCGACAGTACACGACAGTACCCAACAGTACTCAACAGGACCCAACAGTACACGTCAGGACCCAAGTCCTGTTGGACGCTGTACAAAATTTTAGGGTTTTTTTTTTTTTTTTTTACGGTTAAGCGCACTCGCAAGGAGGTCCCTATCACGCTCGAGAAGCGGCCAGTGCGCGGAAATGTTGGTGTGTGTTGGTTTTGAAACGGTTCAGGTTGTAACCTGCAGGGAAAACTGTCGCAGGGAGTTTATTCCACAGCGATGCCGTTCTCCAGAGATATGAATTCTGATATAATGAGGTTCTTGGTGCCTCTATTTTGACAGTAAATTGATGGTTACCGTCTGTTTGACGTGTTCGCCTAGTAGGGTAGGGGGATCATACGTACAAACTCTTCAGAGCATTTTCCGTGATAATACCTGTAGAAGAGAGATAGATCGCCCACAGTTCTTCGATGTTCGAGACTATCCAAACTACGGGTAAGTGCGGGGTCATTGATCAGCTTGATAGCTCGTTTTTGCACGGTGTTCAAAAGCATTAAGATATGTTTGGGTGCCGCACTCCATATATGTGAGCAGTACTCCATAGTTAGTCGAATCTGGGCTTTGTAGAGTGTCAGCAGTTGGCTTGGTGTATACAGATGTCTTGTACGAAATAGCACCCCAAGCTTTTGGGACGCCCTTTTAGCTATATCTGCCACGTGACTGTGCCAAGACATGTTGGTCTCTGCAGTGACTCCTAAGATGTTCAACTGGCTCTGCAATGTGACAGCACTTCCAGATAGCATGATGTTTGGCTCACCGGTGCTGGTCTTTTTTGAAAACAGGGCTGCTTGGGTTTTCTGCGCGTTGAACTGTACAAGGTTTTTGTTGCCCCAGTCCTCTATTATCTCCAGGTCGCTATTTATCTGCGATATCTGAGTTTGCCTAAGATGATGGAATTCACGTGCGGATAGACACTGAGTGGGTGGTATGACTGAGGAGACCACATTGCCATCATCTGCAAAGCAATAAAGTGGATTTACTGTTCTATCTATGAGGTCATTTATGTAAATCAGAAAAAGTGTTGGCGAAAGGATTGCTCCCTGTGGCACACCAGCATTTATTTGGTAAGAGTTGGAGTTCCGGCCATCCAGTGCAACATAAATGGATCTATCCTTAAGGTAACTTTCAAACCAAGTGCAAAGTTTCGGCCACAATCCCATTGCTTTAAGCTTGTTGAGCAGATTTTCATGCCAGACTTTATCGAATGCTTTTGATATATCTAAGGCAATTGTTCTTGTTTCGCCCCGTAACTCAATCGCTTTTTGCCATAAATGAGTGACGTATGTAAGTAAATCGCCAGTTGACCTATATTTTCGAAATCCGTATTGCTTGTCGTTGATAAGTTTGTACTTTTCCAAGTACTTGGTTAGGTGATTGTTCACAACTCTTTCCATTACTTTTGATATCACCGGAAGTAGAGCAATTGGTCTATAGTTTAACGGATCTGTCTTTTTTCCTTTCTTTGGAATAGGCTGTACTGCGGCAGACTTCCATGATGATGGATATACTCCTTGCCTGTAAGATAAATTGAATAATTTAGCGAAAGTTGGGGTGAGTTCGTGAGCACAATTTTTAAGTACTACCGCGGGAATGCCATCTGGACCCATTGCTTTGTTTGTATCCAACTTTTTAAGGGATTTTCGTATTTCTCTGTGACAAAAGGGTACCTCTGGCATACTGTGGGAAACCCTTTCAATGAACGGTGGAGTTTTTCCATTTGGCACTGTTAGGTTTGAGTTGGAGGAAAAGATTTTGGCCAGCATATTGGCTTTTTCCTCTGATGTTGTGGCTGAGTGAGTATTTTTATCTGTAAGTGGTGGTATGGATGACTTGGTGAAGTTTGATCCAACGGCTTTTGCAAGAGACCAAAAGGACCTAGAACTACTTGGACAATCCAGCAACCTGTTTTTTATTCTTTGATTGTATGTTTCTTTGGCGGCGTCAATAGTAATTTTGCAACTATTTCTGGCTTCTATAAATTCTGTGTGGTTTTGAGTGGTTTGTTGTCGTTTCCAAAGGTTATATGCTCTGTGTTTTTTCTGTACAGCCGTTTGACACTGGCTGTTGAACCAAGGTTTTGCATTAGCTCTGCTTTTTATTGTATGTGGGATATATGCATCCATTCCAGATAAGATTACTTTTGTTATTTCATTACAGCAAATAGTGGGATCAGCTGTTTTAAAGCAAACTTCTTGCCATGGAAAATCCAGGTAAAACTGTTTAAGGTCATTCCATTTTGCCGATTTATAGTGCCACATTTTACGAGGAAGTGATTGTTGGCTTGGCGGTATGAACATTTCGCACTTTGTTCTTATAAGTTTATGATCGGATGAACCAAGTGGGGGATCTACTTGAATTGTGTACAAGTCAGGATTTGTAGTTAGGAACAAGTCTAAAAGCGCTGCAAATTCACCCCTTTCTGAGATACGGGTAGGTTCATCGACAAGCTGCGTTAGACCACAACTTATGGCAAAAGCTTCTGCTTCCCTGCCTTCATTATCTGTTTTGTTGTGGTGTTTTAGCCAGGGTATATTGTGGACGTTCGCCTAAAAAAACAATTTCCGCATGTGGATAGTTAGACTGTATATTATCACAGTTTTCGGATAATGTCGCAAAAAAGTTTTGATACTCGGTGTTACTTGGCGGTCGGTAGAGGCAGCAAATGAACTTGGTCGATGACTTTGAAGTGAATTTCAGCCATATGATATCGAGGTTCGCTGGTTCTAGCTTCTCCTCTCGATGACATGAAAGGTCATTTTTAATGTACACACAGATCCCAAAATTATGTCGAAATCGGTGGTGTAGGTCATAGCCGGGATAAAGATAGTTCACAATAGGTGTTGCAGAACTGATTTTAGTTTCAGTGAGAACAAGGATGTCAGGTCTTTGTTCTTCAAGATGTTGGTGAACTGAATTCATGTTGGTACTTAATCCTCTTATATTGCTAAAATCAATTCTGAGTTGAGTTTTTGGTCTTCTTTTAATATCTTTGCATGAAGGACCCCCAGGATCACCCGACGCCCGGAGATCCGAGTGGTCGGGTATTTTACCTCCGGAATATTTTGATCCTGGAAGCGCCATCATACTATCTGTGACTCATTGTTGGAACCGGACTGCCAGCGCAGTAGCGGAACGTGGTGATACCACTTAGCGCTACTCATTTCTGGCATGGTGGTATCTCACCGGTCGACGCCCAATGAGTAAAAAGCGTCTACCACCTACCATGGTGCCGATGACCCCTCGTTCAATTGACATTTTTTTTAAACAATTTGTTCAAAATACATCTTTTTTGAATGACATTTTGTTTGAATAACGTTTGGTTCAAAAACATTTTCTTCAAACAGAAAACTCTTCGAAAAACTAGCTCCTGTGTGTCTCTTTTTGGGAGGTCGCAATCGGTGGTAGCTTTATCAATTGATCCTAACCTGTTAACCTAACCACACTGAACTCTAATCAATTGATCGCAAACGTATCCATTTCAAGAAATTAAAAATGTTTTCAAAAAAGAGATCATTTGAACATAATATCGATCACAATGTTTCCGAAAAAAATGCCAATCAATCACACTGCTTTCAAACAAAATTCAAAAAAGATATTTTTGAACAAAACAATTTGACAAAATGTCATTTGAATTTAAGCAATTTTTGAACAAAAAGTTTTCTATCAGATTCTCAAACAAAATGTTTTCGAAAAAAATGCAACTCGAACAAAATGTCACTTAAAAAAAAATGTTTTAAAAACACAGTTGAACATGTTTTTGAACAGATTCTTATTTAAAAATGTTGAACAAAATGTTTTTCAAAAAAATATAATATAAAAAAGATATTTTCATAAAAAGTGTACCATCAGATCGTCATTAGAACAAAATATTTTTGAAAATAAAAAATTTGAACATTATATTATTTAAACTCAATGCTTTCTGCCATTTGAACAAAATGTCATATAAACCCACTGCTTTCGAACAAAATGTCATGCAGAAAAGATATTTTTTAACAAAATGTTTTCAATCAGATTGACATTCAAACAAAATGTTTGAAAAAAAAGTCATTCGAAAATAAAATGTTTTTAAAAAAATGTTTTCGAAAGAAAACCCCATTCGACAAAATGTCATTCGAAAAACTAATTTTTCAACAAACCAAAAGTTTTTCTATCAGGTGGATGTTTGAACAAAATGTTTTTGAAAAAATGTCGAACAAAATGTCATTTACAAATAATTTTTGAACAAATTGTCCAATCAAATTGTCTTTTAAACAGAATATTTTTGCCATGCAATTTGAACAAAATATCATTTTCGTTTAAAAAATTAATTTTATTTGCCAGTTTTATTTTTTGACACATCACTTAATGATAGTATTTTGAAAAATAACTTTTTTTATTTAACATTTAAAATGAGTTAAATAAAAAAACATATATTTATATCGTCTCGCTTATAGTTAAAAATAAGGAACAAAAAATATTTTATAAATGATCTAAAAAATAGGGTTATTTACATACCAGGGCCGAAATTTACTTTTCATTTTCAAATAAATTGCAATCAATTTTTGGGTTATCACAATCATCCTTAGAAATGGATTTTATTTAACAATGAAAAAAATAATAAGTAGGTAACTATAGTTTATTGTTTTTAAATTTTTTGAATATAAAATTTTGCTGACATTTTATAGGGTTAAAAACAAATCTGCATGTAGAGACCTCGTCTTTACACTTTTTAGATGTTTGATTAGGATGCTTTTAGGTTGGTGTATTTTATTTTAGGTTAGACAACCTTAAAAATTCAGAGTAGGTTAAAAAGGACTGACCCAACCTAAAAAATTGCCTCGATTCAAATCTAAAAAAACTGTTTACACAAAAAAAAAACGGTTAAATAAAAAATGTATACGTAAAAAAATTACATTCCATATTAATAAGATACCTTTTTTACCTTATCTGTTGAAAATCAAGGCTCGTAGTTCAGTTAAAAGTATCAAAACCCCAAAACTTGGGACACCCTGTACATTTTTAACTAAACTTATGTTTAAACACTTTTAACAAATAAATAATTATTTATGTAATAGCATAATATTTTTTTTCTGATTTTATATTGACTTCTACGGCACTGGTCTTTGTTTTGTTTTGAAGGTCAAACAAGTTATTTAACTTACTTGTAAAACGAAACTTCTGGATTAAGATGGTCGAGATTTTAGCACAAAATACACTCCCACACCATTTTAAAGTCTTTTAAGATTAATTTTGAGTTCAGATCGAAAATATATTTTAAGAAAAAATACGAAAACAATTCCGAACCGTAAAGAGACAGGACAAAAACGCCGCATTTGGCCCTTTACAAAATACTAATGGGTCCAAAGGGACTACCTTCTAATCAAGAATAGTTTTGTCTCTTTTTGCCGCATCGGTTTAACAAAAGAGGAACAATATAAGATACTTTACGCGGGCCTAGACGATTGCGGCATGTTTCTAACTCCTTTGTTTTAGTGAGGGACTGTAATCGAGAATAGTTTTGTTTTTTCTCTCGCACTGGTTTAATAAAGAAAAACGAAGGAGTAGCAAAATAAATGCTGGAAGCACAAGTTAAAGTGATCACCGCTTGTTATATATCCATATTTGGAGGTGTATAATTTATCTGGTAAGGGTTTGTAAGAAGAACAGTTTCGTCTTTTTCCGTTGCATTGGTTTAAAAAAGAAATAAAAGTAAAGGAAAGATCGGATAATTTTGGTGATTCTTAAAGAGAAAGGAAATAGAGTTTTCTATGGACCAAACAAAAATAGTCGATGAGTTCTTTTCTGCAGAAGTACGTTTTTTAAAACAAATTGTTTATCTAGACGGCCGATTTTTTTGTTTATTTCCTAGTCTCCTCCGGTTAATACGTTAATGATACTGTATTGTAGACAATAAAATTCTCTTTTTAAGGAAGTATAATTAAAAAGTTGAAAAAATACCCATGTTTTTCCTAAGATTTATTAAAATTTTTTTTAAACCAATGTCTACGGAAAACCCGTATTATATTTTATGATGGTCAATAAAATTTCCTTTAAAACAATGTATAACGTGATCGAATTGAAAGTTTAATCTAAATTTATCAGAAACTAAGCTTAATATGAAAAAATATATACTATACTTTATTATAGACACGACGTCCGTAAATGGGGGTGGTTTAAAAAAAACCATTAAAAAAAACATGTTTTTCATACGTTTTATTCAATTTTCTTAAAAACCAAGCTCGTTATCAAAAAAAGTGTTTTTTACAATAACACAATAAATTTTTCTTTTAAACGATTTTAAACAAGGTGAAAGTAATTTCATAGTTACTGCTCCTGTGGTTACAAGTTTTATCCAATTTTCTTAAAAACTAAGCTTCTAGGTTCCCTAACTGTTTGTTTGGTGATCCATGTTTAGACCCTTTACCAAATACTGGGGTTAACCTTTATGCTCTATCCTGTATATCAGTGGTTCCCAAACTTTTTTCTATAGCGCCGCCTTTTTAAAATCATGAATTGGTCACGCCCCCTTTCCCCCAAATATAGAAACAAAAAATTTATTTTTGGTACAATAAAACATAATTTTATTGAAAAGAATACCATTTGCCTTCCAAAAAAAATCTCATAGATTTTGAGTACCTATTTGAAAAGTTTTAATTCATGACAATAAAATAAATTTCAAATTTTACGAGAGATTTTAGAAGATTTTATGAGGTCCTCCTCAAATCTGCTCAATCTTCTAAAATAAGTTATGAGATTTAATAGGACCTTTTCGGCAGGGCTCCCGCGCTCCCCTTATTGTTGATCTGCGCCCCCCTGTTTGGAAACCACTGTTGTATATAGTACCTGCTTTGCTAAACTCCTCATTTCGAATTGAAGGTAAATTGTTTCCAGTTAGATCCAAAATTTGGGTACCACTCTCAAGCTTTTCAGGAACCATTGTTAGGCTAGCGTTAATGCAGACAACAGATTCTTTCCCGCTTTTCCATTTGCATTCACATAACCTTAAAAAATAAATTGCAAATTTAAGCATAAGCTATTTTAAATCGTTCGTCATAATAAAACCATTAGAGAGTTTATTCCTTAAAGGCTTCCAAACCCCCGGGAGGAGCAGCCCTCCAGGGCTCAAAAAACGAAAAAAAAAATATTGAGCTTATATATATTCTCACTCTTATTACATACACTATCGCTCATATGTAGAGCAACCTAAAAAATAAATGATTTTCTCTTTGTTCACTCTTTGTAATTTAATTTGTTTTGGAGAGGGATATCAGAATGATAAAACAATTTTAATGAATACAAAATGTTTAATTTGCAACAGCCTATAAACCTAATACTTAAAGATATTCGAAAATGTGTGGTCCAAAAGTAGAGCAACCAAGATTTATTTTGTTCTTAAATCTAGAACTGTAAATATTTTTAATATCTAGTAACATAACCTTTGCTCTTGATGACTGCTTGACATCTCGTCTTCATTGATCTTATAAGTTTTTCAATGTAGTCTTCGGAAATTCCATTCCAAACTCTGAATTTCTTCATACAATTCGTTCGTATTTGATAGCTTTTTCGTATGAATTCTTCTATCAATGTCATCCCATAGATTCTCTATCGGGTTTAAATCAAGGCTTTGAGCTGGCCATACCATAACATTGACGTTATTATTTACCAACCAGTCTTTAACCAACTTTGTCATGTGCTTTGAGTCATTATCATGTTGAAAAACTCATCTTAAGCTCATGTTAGCCTCTGCCCCAGGTAACATATGGTTTTCTAATATATTCTGATAAACAAAGCGATCCATTATTCCATCAATTTTTATGAGCGGACCCATGCCAAACCCTCCAAAACAACCCCAAACCATTATACCACCACCGCACAGTGGTGAGGTCATATGAGATCATGCGGCCAAAATATAAAAACTATCAATTTTGTTTTTAAATCCAAAGATCCAATGTAAAATTGGTAAAATAAGTTTGCTAGAGAGCTTTTAAAGAAACAATAAGTAAAAATGTGCTAATTTATCAAAAACCAAGAAAAGATTGTACTTTTTAGATAAGCTACGAAAGACTTAATTTTCTACTTTATAACTGAAGATATGTTTATTATTAAAAATTAATATTATTATTATATTAATGTTATTAAATTTTATTATTTTAGGTACTAATTTAAAAAAACATATTTGTATATACAGGGTGTCCCACAACGAAAATCGATACGATCGATTTTTCAAAAAGTGGGCTATGGAAAATTTTGGAAATTTGGCTGTATACCAATGTCTACGGAGGCAACTCACCTAAAATATTTTCAAGATGGCGGAACTTCTGGTTATATCGGAAGTGGACAATAATGAGACAATATATTATTTAACTTTTAGATTCTAAGATTTCTGGACATATTTTATGCCTATACCTGCCTATCGACATTGGTATACGGCCAAGTTTTCAAAATTTTCTATTGTCCATTTTTTGAGAATCGATTGTGTCGATTCGTCGTGGGTCACCCTGTATATTTCACTGAAAATAATTCCTTGAATCAATTTAATATTAATAAAGTAACTAGATAAATACATAAGAATAAATTGCATCAAAGGAATTAACATTTCTATAAAGCTAGCAGTTGAATAGCTTCCACGTCCAGTTCGGGACTAACATTTTTCTTCCATTCTTTTCTTAAACTAATCAAATAAGGATCAGAAGAAATCAGCAGTGAATAGAGAATATCTTCGTTAGTAGCAGATCTTGAACATTTTCGTGAATATAGTTGTCGAAATCTTTTGAAGTCTTTATTTCTAGACTCAGATGCCTCTTTACTTAGTTGACCAATAGGGAGACAAGCTGATTTTATTATGTCTGAGCCGTGAAGTAACACCTTATGCACGGACGATGGCATATAGTACCAACCATATTTTTCCACAAAAAGCTCCGCTAAACTAATGGCAAAGGTTTCAAACTTCTTTTCATCTATTGCTCGCCCACTTGTTAAAACTTGTAGTAAAATAGAACATTTTATAATAACCATTACATCGACTTTTGTAGCTTCGGCTACTATCTGAGGATTTTTGAAGAATGTTCTGGCAGTATTGCCGTCGTTTGGCGTTCCACTGCCTTGTCATGGTTGCACATATATGTGAGCAGTACTCCATAGTTGGTCGAATCTGGGCTTTGTAGAGTGTCAGCAGTTGGCTTGGTGTATACAGATGTCTTGTACGAAATAGCACCCCAAGCTTTTGGGACGCCCTTTTAGCTATATCTGCCACGTGACTGTGCCAAGACATGTTGGTCTCTGCAGTGACTCCTAAGATGTTCAACTGGCTCTGCAATGTGACAGCACTTCCAGATAGCATGATGTTTGGCTCACCGGTGCTGGTCTTTTTTGAAAACAGGGCTGCTTGGGTTTTCTGCGCGTTGAACTGTACAAGGTGTTTGTTGCCCCAGTCCTCTATTATCTCCAGGTCGTTATTTATCTGCGATATTTGAGTTAGTCTAAGATGATGGAATTCACGTGCGGATAGACACTGAGTGGGTGGTATGACTGAGGAGACTACATTGCCATCATCTGCAAAGCAATAAAGTGGATTTACTGTTTTATCTATGAGGTCATTTATGTAAATCAGAAAAAGTGTTGGCGAAAGGATTGCTCCCTGCGGCACACCAGCATTTATTTGGTAAGAGTTGGAGTTCCGGCCATCCAGTGCAACATAAATGGATCTATCCATAAGGTAACTTTCAAACCAAATGCAAAGTTTCGGCGACAATCCCATTGCTTTGAGCTTGTTGAGCAGATTTTCATGCCAGACTTTATCGAATTCTTTTGATATATCTAAGGCAATTGTTCTTGTTTCGCCCCGTAACTCGATCGCTTTTTGCCATAAGTGAGTGACGTATGTAAGTAAATCGCCAGTTGACCTATATTTTCGAAATCCGTATTGCTTGTCGTTGATAATTTTGTACTTTTCCAAATACTTGGTTAGGTGATTGTTCACAACTCTTTCCATTACTTTTGATATCACCGGAAGTAGAGCAATTGGTCTATAGTTTAACGGATCTGTCTTTTTTACTCTCTTTGGAATAGGTTGTACTGCGGCAGACTTCCATGATGATGGATTTACTCCTTGCCTGTAAGATAAATTGAATAATTTAGCGAAAGTTGGGGTGAGTTCGTTAGCACAATTTTTGAGTACTATCGCGGGAATGCCATTTGGACCCATTGCTTTGTTTGTATCCAACTTTTTAAGGGATTTTTCTATTTTTCTGTGACAAAAGGGTACCTCTGGCATGCTGTGGGAAACCCTTCCAATGAACGGTGGAGTTTTTCCATTTGGCATTGTTAGGTTTGAGTTGTGGGAAAAGATTTTGGCCAGCATATTGGCTTTTTCCTCTGATGTTGTGGCTAAGTAAGTATTTTTATCTGTAAGTGGTGGTATGGATGACTTGGTGAAGTTTGATCCAACAGCTTTTGCAAGAGACCAAAATGACCTAGAACTACTTGGACAATTCAGCAACCTGTTTTTGATTTTTTGATTGTATGTTTCTTTGGCGGCGTCAATAGTAATTTTGCAACTATTTCTGGCTTCTATAAATTCTGTGTGGTTTTGAGCGGTTTGTTGTCGTTTCCAAAGGTTATATGCTCTGTGTTTTGTCTGTACAGTCGTTTGACACTGGCCGTTGAACCAAGGTTTTGCATTTGCTCTGCGTTTTATTGTATGTGGGATATATGCATCCATTCCAGATAAGATTACTTTTGTTATTTCATTACAGCAAATAGTGGGATCACCTGTTTTAAAGCAAACCTCTTGCCATGGAAAATCCAGGTAAAACTGTTTAAGGTCATTCCATTTTGCCGATTTATAGTGCCACATTTTACGAGAAAGTGATTGTTGGCTTGGTGGTATGAGCATTTTGCACTTTGTTATTATAAGTTTATGAACGGATGAACCAAGTGGGGGATCTACTTGAATTGTGTACGAGTCAGGATTTGTAGTTAGGAACAAGTCTAAAAGCGCTGCAAATTCACCCCTTTCTGAGATACGGGTAGGTTCATCGACAAGCTGCGTTAGACCACAACTTATGGCAAAAGCTTTTGCTTCCCTGCCTTCATTATCTGTTATGTTGTGGTGTTTTAGCCAGGGTATATTGTCGACGTTGAAATCGCCTAAAAAAACAATTTCCGCATGTGGATAGTTAGACTGTATACTATCACAGTTTTCGAATAATGTCGCGAAAAAGTTTTGGTACTCGGTGTTACTTGGCGGTCGCTAGAGGCAGCAGATGAACTTGGTCGATGACTTTGAGGTGAATTTTAGCCATATGATATCGAGGTTCGCTGGTTCTAGCTTCTCCTCTCGATGACATGAAAGGTCATTTTTAATGTACACACAGATCCCAAAATTATGTCGAAATCGGTGGTGTGGGTCATAGCCGGGATAAAGATAGCTCACAATAGGTGTTGCAGAACTGATTTTAGTTTCACTGAGAACAAGGATGTCAGGTCTTTGTTCTTCAAGATGTTGGTGAACTGAATTCATGTTGGTACTTAATCCTCTTATATTGCTAAAATCAATTCTGAGTTGAGTTTTTGGTCTTCTTTTAATATCTTTGCATGAAGGACCCCCAGGATCACCTGACGCCCGGAGATCCGAGTGGTCGGGTATTTTACCTCCGGAATATTTTGATCCTGGAGGCACCATCATGCTATCTGTTACTCATTGTTGGAACCGGACTGCCAGCGCAGTAGCGGAACGTGGTGATACCGCTTAGCGCTACTCAGTTCTGGCATGGTGGTATCTCACCGGTCGACGCCCAATGAGTAAAAGCGTCTACCACCTTTCAATCTTAGCTCAGGGTGTGGTTTTTTCGCATCTTTATGCCCTCGCTATACTGCAACTTGCTGCTTTTGTTTTTTGACTTGATAGTTTTTGATATATGAATTTTTAAAGTTTGGCAATTTTGGTCTTATGGGATTCCCTAGCCTCAAATTCGCTAAATGACGTTTTTTTGAATCTTAACTCGAGGTGTGGTTTTTTCGCATCTTTATGGCTCCACCATACTGCAACTCGATACTATTGTTAATAAATCTTATAGTTTTTGAAATATGAATTATCAAAATTTTGCCATTTTGAATTCCCTTCCCTAAAATTCGCTAAATGACGTTTTTCCGAATCTTAACTTAGGGTGTGGTTTTTTCGCATCTGCAACTCGGTGCATTTTGGTCTTATGGGATTCCCTAGCTTAAAATTTAGTAAATAACGTTTCTATCGTGTAGTTTTTTCTCATGTCTATAGCCCCACCATACTGCAACTCGGTGCTTTTGTTGATAAACTGTCTAGTTTTTGAAATATGAATTTTCAAAGTTTGGCCATTTTGGACTTATGGGATTCCCTATCCTAAAATTCGCTAAATAGTAGAGTAAATTTGTAGGGTATTTCAATAAAAAGCTGCAAAAAGGGTATATATTTTTATATTTGGCATGGTAGTAGCTAACATCAAAAGCTAAATTTTCAATCGAGGATCCCCTGATTTCCGGCATCGGAATCCAAGATGGCGGCTGCCAAGGTTAAAAAAAAAATGAATTCCCTGTTTTAAGACAAATTAAATTAATTTTGATAAACTTACTTTAAGTGGGACCTACTTAATTCAAAAATGTAAAAAAAAGTTACACCTGTCACTTTAAAACAAAATGGCGGCTAAATTTTAAAAAAATCGTTTTTCTTCTATATTTTATTTATTTTTTGCCCGATATTTATTTTTAATACCTCATATTAAAGCCACTGACCAGCTCTTTAAAAGAAATGAAAAAAAGTTATTAGTTTCTCAGCCGACACAAAGATGGCGTTTAATACTAAATAACTTAATAATAAAACCTGTAGACAAAATTAAATAAAAAAATTTTTTTTTTTGGATTTTATCAATAGTAAGCCAAGTTTTGTAAAAATCTCAAAAAAATTACAATTTGACATTACAAATTTTAAGATGGCGGCCGAAGTTCAGATAAAAAAGTTATTTTTTTCTTGTTGGTTTACAGAACTAGTATTGCCATGTGATATATTGATTTATACTAAATAGGGGTCGCCGATTTTAAATATTTCATCATAAATGACACATGTGTTTTATTAATCAAGATGGCGGCGTTCAAAATATAAAAACAACATTATCTTCTTGGTTTGGTAATTTTATTATTAATTATCACTCTTAATTAGTTTTAAGTCATAATTTATTAAAGATGGCGGTCGAAAAACTAAAAAAAACATTTTTGTTTATTTTTTCGAAATTTAACAAAAAAAACTGGAAAAAACAAGACATCTCGGTAAACAAAACACAGATATTTTAAAAATGTCAAAAAAGTTTACATATGTCACGTACCGGGTGATTTGATTGAATTGACCATATTTTACTTAATAGCTATCTCCGTCAATATTAATCTAACAGTAATGTTTAAATAAGCAAAGTGAAATAATTTTTTCTAAATCATCAGAATCTGATGTCAAAAATGACATATTTCATACACTTGTCAAACTTTTGACATACGGTTTATTTTTTTAAATAAATCACCTTTTTCGGCCGCCATCTTTTAAAAATAAATAAATTCTATTTTTTTGTACATTACAATTTAAAATTAATTAAGATTAATATAAAACTACATATTTTGGTAAAAAGATTTACTAAACCAAAAAGATACTGTTGTATTTATATTTTGACCGCCGCCATCTTTGATAATAATAGACATATGTTACTTATTATGAAATATTTACACTCATGGTGTGGTTTTTTTCGCATCACTATGATCCCACTAAGCGCAGATTTGTTTTCATTTTTTTTCTAGGTCATTAAGCCATTTATTTCTTAACTAAAAGTGCATTATTTTTTTCTAGTTAATATGTTTCTCTCTCGTCTTTTCTGTGTGTATTGCTCGACTAAAGCTAGCAGAGCAGAATAATTTTTTGTTATAAAATTATAATAAAAAAAAATGTCTCAAAAACTTTTATTTTTTTTATTTTATCAAGGTTTGTACTGACACAGTACATAAACAGCAATTAAATCTCAAAACCTTATAGATTGTTTGTTTATTATCTTTGTCTTATTTTTAAAGTTTGGTGTTTTTTAAAACCAGCAGAGCAATATATGTTTTTTTTAAAAGGGGGACCTAGAGCGGTTCTAACGCTATAAATGTTAAGCAATTGTTTTATCAATTTATTTATGATTAGTGCGTATATTTCTCGTCTTCTTCGTTTCTTGTGTGTCTATTGCTTGAATATAGCTAGCAGAACAGCTAAAAACAGTTTAATAAAAATATAATAAAAAAAAAAATTTATATATCAATCAATGTTGGTACTGATAAGGTGAATATAGAGCAATTAAATCTTAAAACTTTGTAGATTATTTTTTAAGCATCCCTGTCTTATTAAAATTTGGTGCTCTGCTAAGGCCAGCAGAGTAATATATGTAATTAAAAAAAAAATTATCACCTTATTTACGATTAATGTTTATCTTTCTCGTCTTTTTGTGTCTATTGCTCGGCTAAAGCTAGCAGAGCGGCATAAAAAATTTAATAATATCAAAAAAAATTTTTCTAGATCTTGTTTTACTAATGGTACCAATGGTGGTAATGACACGGTAAACATAGAGCAAAATAACCGCAAAACCTTGTAGATTGTTTTTTTTATTATCACTCTATTATATTTAAAGTTTGGTGCTCTACTCAACCCAGCAAAGCAATATATAATATATTCTTTTAAAAAGCAGTACCTATAACGGTTCAAACACTGTGAATGTTAAGCAATTAAATATTTTATCACTTTATTTACGATTAATGTGTTTCTTTCTCGTCTTTTCTGTGTCTATTTCTTGACTGATGCAGAACAGCATAAAAAAATTAATAAAAATATAATAAAAAATATTTTTTTTCTAAAAATGTTTTTTTTTCAAAAATGGTACCAAGGTTGGTACTGACACGGTAAATGTAGAGCAATTAAATCGTAAAAGCTTGGATTATTTTTTTATCATCTGTGTCTTATATCTAAAGTTTGGTACTCTGCTAAAGTCAGCAGAGCAATTTCTGTTTTTTAAAAAGGGGTACGTAGAGCGGTTTTAAAACTGTGAATTATATTTATGGAATAAGAAACAACGCTTTAAGTTGGTTTAAATCATATTTATCTAATCGCCTTCAATTTGTGTCAATAAAAAATTTAAATTCAAATAAAAATATTATTCAATGTGGTGTTCCTCAAGGTTCAGTACTAGGACCAATACTTTTTTTAATTTACATTAATATTTTACTAAATATTAAAATTTCTGGTTATTTTACAATATTTGCAGATGATATTACTATTCTTTGGCAAAATAAAAATATAGATGTTCTCTGGAATAATCTAAAAAATGATATTATTTGTATAAAAACTTGGTTTGAATCAAACCAACTATCTCTTAGTTTTTCAAAAACATATGTAATTGGTTTTAAAGAAATAACTCAACAAATTATAAATATAAATAATAATAAAATTAATACTACAGATAATATTAAATTTTTAGGACTTAACATAGACGAAAATTTAAAATTTCAAAACCATATTCATAATTTAAATAAAAAATTAAGTTCAGGTTGTTATTGTGTAAAAATTATTACAAATGAATTAGGTAAATCAATAGGCAGAAATGTATACTTTTCTTTAATTGAATCAAACTTACGATATGGCATTCCTTTCTGGGGTTGTTCAATGTATTTATTTAGATCAGTGTTTATTCTTCAAAAAAGAGCAATTAGGTATTTATGCAATGTAAATTCTAGATATCACTGCAAAGACTTGTTCATCAAAAATAATATTTTGACTCTTCCTTGTTTATATATTCTTGAAACAATTTGTCTAATAAATAAACATCTAAATTACTGAAATAAACCAAAATACTTATTCAACGAGACAAGTTAATAATCTTACATTACCTATACCACATTCATTTTTATTTAAAAAATCCATAATTTATAACGGTATAAAATTGTATAATAATTTGCCAAACAATATAAAACTTAATAATAACTATAACATATTTAGAAATAAGTGCAAGGATTTTCTTATCACTAAAGCTTTTTATTCAATTAACGAATTTCTTGATCAGAGTTACAATTAAGGAATAATTTTAAACTTAAAATTCTTAATTATTATAAAAAAATAAGTCAATTAAAAAAATATATATACGTATAATCAAACAACATAATTAAACCACTTATTGGATGGATTTATATATTTTATATTTTTTAAATGATTTTTTCTATTATTATTATTAGTTATTTATTTGATTTGTCTACAAAGTTTTATACTTTAAGACAATAAAGCTTAATTTGTTTGATTTGATTTGATTTGAATTTTAAGCAATTACATATTTTATCACTCTATTTACAATAATTGTGTATATTTTTCGACTTTTCTGTATCTGGTGGTCGAATAATTTTGGGACAGCAGCATAAAACTCTACTAAAGCCAGCGGAGCAATATATATTTTTTTATAAAGGGTTACCTAGAACGGTCCTAACACTGCGAATGTTAAGCAATTAAATTTTTTATCACTTTATTTAGGATTAATGTTTATCTTTGTCGTCTTTTCTGTATCTATTGCTCGACTAAAGCTGGCAGAGCAGCATATTTTTTTTTTAATATAAATGGTATTAAGGTTGATAATGACACGATAAATATAATCTCAAAACCTTGCAGATTGTTTTTTTATTATCCCTGGCTTATTTTTAAAAGTTAGTGCACTGCTAAAGCCAGCAGAGCAATATGTTTTTTGCGAATGTTAAGCAATTAAATATTTTATCACTTTATTTACGATTAATGTGTATATTTCTCTTGTTCTACGTGTCTGTTGTCTTACCAAAGCTAGCATACGTTTTTTTTTATAAAAATGGTACTTACCAAGTTTTGTACTGACACAGTAAATATAGAACATTTAAATCTCAAAACCATGTAGATTATTTTTTTATCTTCACTGTCTTATCTTTGAAGTTTGTTGCTCTGCTATATTCAGCAGTGTGAATGTTAAGCAATTAAATTTTATCACTCTATTTATGATTAATGTGTTTCTTTCTCGTCTTTTTTTTGTCTATTGCTCAACTAAAGCTAGCAGATTAGCATACATTTTTTACATAAAAATGGCACCAAGGTTTCTAATGATACGATAAATTAAATCTCAAAACCTTTTAGATTGATTTTAAAATTTGGTGCTCTGCTAAGGCCAGTGGAGCAATATATCTTATTTTAAAAATGTGTACCTAGAACGGTTTTAACACTTTTGTCTATTAGTCGACTAAAGCTTATGCTGCTCAGCTAGATAAATTTTTTAAGATAAAAATATTACCAAGGTTGGTAAAACAAGGCAAATATAAAGCGGAAATCTCAAAAACTTTCCCAGAATTTTAGCGGGCTTTAAGATCTGCTAAAGAAAATGATACTTATTTTACGCCAAGCGTTGTTGCCCAACAACGCACTGTTTCTTTCTATTCTACAAATGTAGGAAAAATAAGGTGACATTAAAAAAGTGGACGAGTGTATATTAAATTTATCTTACCTAGGGCATTCAGTCAGCGTTATGGGAATAAAAAAACTGAGCATAATAAAAACGCAAAAGTTTTTCTGACGACAAAACAGCATGTTGCCCGGGGCGACGATTTTCTACGTAAAGCAAATTGTCCCCTTTTTTCTCTCGTCGTCTTCTGATTCTGTTTCCATTTTTTTATTTACAGCGGAAATTTGTTCTCCTCTTTGCTCCTTTTTATTGTTTGAAAATTCGGTGAACTGAAACAAAGAGAGAGAAATGTTAACCCTTGACGATTCCAAATTCAATTGGCCGAGATTTGCTATTGCTTTGTTTGGTGATGCATTCTCATCGACAGCGGCGTTTACATGTAGGTTCAGTAGGTTCAGGTAGGTCACGCAGTTTAGAGCGTAGACTCCAATCGCAAGTTCTATCCTTGCGTCTTTCACGCAGTGTAAAACACGACGGTTTAATCTCCTGCTTGTGAATACCAAAAGTGTCTTGTTCCTCGCCTGATTGGCGTGGCGTTTGGATTCTCTTGCAAACTTGAAATTTTTGTTGAGATTTTACAAATTTTAGTTTTACTAGTTTGACCGGCGCATCACGCGTTCGAAACATTTGCGTCTCTTGAGCATTCACACAAACGTTTAGCGTACGCTCTAAAACTGCGTGACTGAAGGCTACGTGTGAACGCCGCACCGTGTTATATAAGCACAATCTTGGCTGAAAATATTCATATATTTTAAGATACACTGGTCGGCATGAAAATCGGCCCTGACACCATTCTTACCGATTCTTATGTAAAATGACCTCCTGAATCCAAATATGAACTCCGTTTTTCCCCATCACCCACCATTTTTGGGGGACACCCCCATACCTATTTTTACTGCTTTTCAATAGTTTGGTGGGACGGAAAGGATTTTTTTTGGCCTTAACATCAATATTTCTGAGAGACTGGAGAGTTTAGTATTTTCAAACATTAATATTTATAGCAAGGTAATAAGCCATTTGTTTTGGGGGGGGGGGGCGGTTTGCATAAATGGTGAATGGACATTGTCGATTTTACCGTTTTATATGCATTTTCTAATTATTTTTATAAAATTGTAGCTGCCAGCAGCTTAACGGTAAAGGTAATGAACGTTATAGCAAAGTATAAAGCAACATATTAGTATATGAGAGTATATACATATATACAGAAACCACTCTCGTATACAAAAAATCGCCTTGGAGGGGCTTGGAAATTTTTTCCACTTATATTTATTAACATATTAAAAAGTAGGAAAATAAATAGTTTTAACATAATCTATTTTTAGATACTTGGGGGGGTCTTTCGCCGCCAAGCCCCCCTCCCCTTTGTATACGCTCATGCAGAAACTATAATAAAAAAATAAAATATTGTTGCTTTATTTGTGAATGGGACAGCCGAGCACGGGACAAACATTACATTGTACGGAACTGGCCTTTGCTATTGCTCAAATTTACTCCCGGTCAGAAAAATGTCACCAACGATCCTTTTTAGTCCCGCAAGATAATATTTACTTACCGCCTTTGCAAATCAAACTTGGATTGATCAAACAGTTTGTAAAAGCACTGGACAAAACAGGCGACGCATTCATATTTTTGAAAACTAAATTTCCTCCTCTTAGTGGCCAAAAACCAAGGAAGGTGTTTTTGTGGGGCCCCAGATTAGACATATTTTTCAAGATTCGACGTTTATTGAACACCTGAATCAAAAGGAAAAACGAGCTTGGTTTGCATTCCAAAACGTGTGTAAGAACTTTTTGGGTAACCATAAAATTGATGATTATGTCGCTCAGGTCGAGGAATTGCTCTTAGCGTACAAGGCCATGGGATGTAACATGTCCCTTAAAGTGCACTTCCTTCACTCGCATCTGGACTTCTTTCCTGAAAATTTAGGAGTAGTCTTGGATGAATACGTGGAACAGTTTCATCAAGACATCGCTAAGTTGGAAAAGAGGTTTTTAGGGAAGTGAAATGCAAGCATGTTGCGGAGTACTGCTGGTTTTTGAAACGAGAGGGTTGTACCTCAGGGTATAAAAGGAAAGCAGGCACCAAGTGAAGGTACGAAAGTTTTTATTTATCAGTGGCGCACCCAGGAATATGTCTTGGGGTGCCCGACGCCTCTATAGCCTCATGATGTCGAATTTTAAGCTATTTTTTGTGTTTTTTTTTATGAAATATGTGGAATATATGTAAGAAAATCTAAGGCTTGGAGGGGCGAGCTTCAAGTCCTCTTCCCTCCCCTGGGTGCGCCGATGTATTTCTTATTGTTTGAAACTAAAATAACTCTCTTTATACTTAAAAATTAAAATTTATGTCGATAATATTATAATTATTCTCGAAAAATGATAAAAAAAGTTAAAAGGGCTGCTCCCTCAAAAATGGTGGGTGGTAGAAGAAGTAGAGTTTAAAAGCGCGTAAAAGGCTTCTAGAACCGATTTTCGTGTGCACTTCATTGCTAAAATGTAAGACACAATTTAAATCATTTCTTACACCCTAAGAATGCAAAATCGACTGGTCGTCCAAAAATCGTCGTGTGCAGGGGGTGGTGGGGGTAGTTTTTCCAAAAATTTAGAAATTTTTTTTTTGCATTTTTTGAATCTATAAAGTGTGCTTATGACTCCACCAAAAGCATATAGTAATATTACTATCAGAAACATTTATTTTTCAATGTTGAAAATATCGTTCCCAATGCTTTTATATGTAGTTCCCTATTAAACAAGTGCTCGCGCTGAAAACGCGTATTTATAATAATGTATAACTTGTTATAACTCGAGAACCCTTTGCTGAACCAAAAAAACACCTTCTGTAAACTTTGTGTATCAAAGATCAGGGATCACAATGATTTTTGAAAAATGTCAATCGGACGCATAGTTTTTTTTTAAAGTAGCAAAGAGTGAAGCCATGATGCGACGAACGCGGCAGAGACTGACATGCGACGAAGGGTCAGATATTTTACAAATGCACGGCGGGCCAGGCGAAACGCGACTCTATGTCTTGAGACAAGTCGAGACACACATAAGTTCGTTTTTCGTTTAACTCTCGCGGTTACAGATGTTTAAGTTACTTACTTGGTTTTTTGCTTGTGAATTGCGTTATGTATTTATGTTGTGCTTGTGTGATTTAGCCGTGAAGGGCCAAATATCAAAGGCTAGGCGTGAAGAAAAGGGAAATTTACTTCTATATTAGAATGTGACTCTCGGCCCTACGGGCCTCCAATTTATTTCTATATTAGTATGTGACTCTCGTCCCCCACGAACCCCCCCCCCGGAACCCCCCCCCCCTTTGGTACTTTTTGAGTTTTTGCCAAAGAACCAAAATTTGCCAAAAAGTGGTGCTACTTTAAAGTGTCATATTTTAAGACGCCGACAATTAATTTTCATTATCTCGACGGCGACAGATGAGTCCCTTAAAATTGTGTCTTCCAGGTGTAAACTAATTACGCTATGTCAAATTTTCTGTTTTGACATATTATGCCTATAGCGGGGAGTGGGGGGCTCAAATCAAAAGTCTCGATTCTAATATAGAATTTAACGGGAGGCGCGTAGTTTCCCTTTCAAATATGGATTCCCGGAAGCCCTTATAGGGTCAAATCGAAAAACTGCAAGAATCCATTTCGATTTAGTTTGTCGATGCCTATTAGTGTGCCACATTTCAGAGCTCTACAATAAGTTTAAATCTTGAATAAAAGCACTCGCTGGCACCTTTATGTAAGTGAGGTCATCAGGCCAAAAAAAAAATACAAAAATTTAATTTTTTAATAACAGAAATTATTTTTACTGTCAAATTAACAAAAAAACGTTAAATAAACTTTTTTGTAGGTCGCACCCCTCCTCTCCAGGGCTCCTTAAATATAAAAAACCTTAAATTGGTTATATTTTGACAATTTATATCTCAGAAACGATTTTGCTGCATCACTTCCGGTGACTTGACAGCCCTTGATTGAATCTATTTCTACGATAACAAAATAAATTTATGTGGCTTTAGATGTCACCCACTTAGTGTATTGACGCGCAATAGGTCCCTGTGTTTTTCAAAAACAGAATTTTTTTAAATTTCAATTATTTGCCTATATCTCTAAACAGAGACGTCAAAATGAAAAATTTATAATAATTTTAACGATAGGGCCTACCAAGATCTATAAACATCAGAGAAAAAAATTTTAGATTAGTTTGGTACTTTTTGAGTTTTTGTCAAAAAACCATCAAAATTTGCCAAAAAGTTGTGCTTCTTTGAAGAGTCATATTTTAAGACGCCGACAATTTATTTTAATTATCTCGACGGCGACCGATGCGCTATTGTGTAGGCTTGCAAAAAAA
Source organism: Aspidapion aeneum (assembly GCA_963576565.1). NCBI lineage: Eukaryota > Metazoa > Arthropoda > Insecta > Coleoptera > Brentidae > Aspidapion > Aspidapion aeneum. Next base: position 37,696,817 of record OY755039.1, read on the forward strand.
ATACATAGTTTATTACCGTTAAAATTGTGTCTTCCAGGTGTAAACTAATTACACCATGTTAAATTTTCAGTTTTCACATATTATGCCTATAGCAGGGAGTGGGGGGCTCAAATCAAAAGTCTCGATTCCAATATAGAATTTAACGGGAGGCGCGTAGTTTCTCTTTCAAATATGGATTCACGGAGGCCCGTAGGGCCGAGTCACATACTAATATAGTGAATATGGACTCCCGTAGACCTGTACCCAGGTAGCAAGATCACGTTTTTTAAACGTCAAAAACAGGTCATTTTTAATGACCAGTGACGTGTCTAACCTGACGTGTAAATGACCTTTAAATGACGTTCAAAAGACACACCCAAAATGACGTCATTTTCAGACGTTTTAAAGACGTCAGCAATATGACGTATTTGGGACCAAATCAGAACATCAGACACACACACAGACCTATTTATGACTTTTTTTAAACTCGCTTGAATATATGAAATATTCCCTGCAGTTGAGAACACTGAAGGAAACTTAGACACAGAGGGGGCAATTCTTTAAAATTTGAAATAATTTGAAACAATCTGAAAAAATTTGACGCCTCAAATTTTAGCCCTAAATCATGGCAACATCGTAAATTTCAGTTTTTTGTACAGCGTCAAAAACCGAAAAATGAGGAAAAATATAATCTAAAACCTACCTTTAAACTCGATTGCTGATAGTTCAATATTTTTCCGGGTTTGTTGATGATGCACAGGTTCTTAAAAAATTGTATTTTTCCGGAAAAAAAAACAATAACAAAACCATGAGACGTTTTTCTTATTTCGTTAAAGTTGGATTCAAATAACACGAACATGACATGCAAAGTACAGCCGACCACAAAATCAAACGTAATATAATTTTAACGAAATCAAATGAATTTTAGGAAAGAAAACAATAAGTTGATAAATTTATGAAAAAAAAAATAATTTTCGGATTTATTGCAACCCGTGGCCTAAAAAATAACCTTTGAATATATAAATATCAAACTTGTTATTATTATCATATAATTAAAAATAATGTTTGTCTAATATTTCTTATGATCAGGTATGAGAAGAGATAGAAAAAAAGTCTGCCAAACCCAGGTTATAAAGGTTAGGTTCAGGTCTGCTACAGGGTGACCTTAAAATCTATTATAGATTTGTTTAGAAATTCTAGTTCTCTACTTAACAATAAAAAGTTGAAAATAGCCCAAAAAGTTAAACTATGTATTAACGGATTATTTCAAATTTAGGTTCAGGGGGTGAGTTACAGGGTGATATCAAAAATAGTTGTACAATTTACATTGTTAAAAAGAACGTTGTCAGGAGTTTTACTTAGCAAACAAGAGTTAGAAATACCTTAAAAAATCATATCACTAACTTATTGTATTACCTTTAAAGCCAGCAAGTGAGCTACTGGGTGATATCGAAATTACTAGTGTATTTTTCTAAAAATCACATTTTTAGAAAACAATGTTGTCAAGAGCTTTCATTATCAAAAAATGCTTAGGAACACGTTAAAAAATCATAACATTAACTGACTGTATTACCTTTAGGTCCTTGGAGTAAGGTACAGGGTGATATCAAAATTAGTAAAACACTTGTAAAAATCACAATTTTAAAAATCAACTTTATCAGGAGTCTTGGTGAGCAAAAAATAGTTAGGAATATGTAAACAAACCACACCATTCACTAACTGCGTTACATTTAGGTCCAGTAGGTAAGATACTAGTAGTAATTTTTTTTATAAATCATATTTTTAAAAATATCTTTTGGCCTCACCTTACTGTTTACAAACCAAGAACATATAAGTTAGGGTTTCTTGAGCGATCTATTAAAAGAATATTACGTTAATTACTTTTCCGCACAATTTTACTTTTTCGCATCATTTTTACTTTCCTCACGATTTTTTTCCGCACGTCCAAATTGCAAGAACCTTCCCGTCCACAATCGTTTTCAAATGAAAACCCGTTCTCCTACACACAAGTTTCATTTTCAAGAAGTGCTGCTGTACCGATGCTACCAGAAGCACCGAATGAAGAATCCTGTAACATGGGCGCACCCAGGGGGGGGGGCTCCGGGGCCCGGGCCCCCCCAAGCCTTAGAATTTTTAATATATTTTCTATATATTTGATGATAAAACATGAAAAATACCTCAAAATTTGACATCAGGAGGCTTCGGCCCCCCCCCCAACCCCAAGCAGTGGCGTAGTTGCGAAAAGGCATGATGACCTTTTGTTTTTTTTTGTTTTTTTTTTTGGTCGCAAGTTTTGAGGGCGCGCTTCGTAGCTGTCGGGCCCCCCCCCAAGACACATTCCTGGGTGCGCCACTGCCTGTAATGTGTTACAGCCTGTACAGACCAATATACCTTTCTCCATTCACTACAGTAGTAATTCTAAGCAGCAAACTGATCAAGGCATTTCTGTAGTGGGCCAAACACCAACCAATCAAATTCCAATAAGAAACGACGTTATTCAAGATGTTGCGGCATCTGATGTATATTGAAGCATGCAACAAACAGAAAGTGCACTTTCAATTTCAATATCTACCATCGTTAACTTTTTCGTTATTGTTAATTAAATGTTCTTTACATAAAGTTTCTTTTTAATATATCATAATAAAAAAATCCTGTTTTATTATTTTTCCATGCATAAAAAAATCAAGTAAAAATAAAAGTTAAAAAAACGTACGAAAAAGTAACTTTTCCGCACTAGTGCTGAAAAATTTCTTTTCCGCACGATTTTTGTTTTGTTAAAAATGAAGATATTTAGGACTCATTAAATGATTTATGTAACTATTCTATCTTACGTATCATTTTCTAGCATTATTATAAAATCTTTGCGAATCAAAACATGTTTTTTGATAAAGAAGATGGACAAAAACACTCGTAGGAAAAACATTGTACCTAATTCTTGCGGAAACTATCTTTTCCATCCTTGACGGCTTGCCCGAACTCCGCTCCGCGTCGTTTGTGCAACTGCCGTCGCGTGCGGAAAAGTACCTCTTTCCGCACTTGTTAGGTAAATAACTATTGTACAAACAATTAAAAGCCTAAGCGATACAAAAAAATATTTATGTAAAAGATATTTAAAATTTAAAGATAAAAGACCTTAAGTGGGATAAAAATACTGCTTTTCTTGATTTGGAGTTTTCAGTAAAAATAGCTAAAGAAGTAAAGAAATATATCCCTTTATCAGACAACCAAATAGCTATGTAGCGGTACAGGTATTAACAGATTTTTTGAAAGAAATGCAAAATATTGAGTCGCTTCACTTTGGAAGAAGTCTATATACAAGTAATTAAATAAAACTAAGAACGACGTACGGGACAAAAATATTTGTGTGCAGGTTGTTGTTTGGCAATGTAGATAAATGTAATATTTATTATGTGTATTTGTACATTTTTATATTGAGCAAGCTTAATAATTATAAGGATTTGATTTGGCTCGGTTTGGTTATGTTAAATAGATAACTTGGGTGTCAAATTGTTGCCTAAAGAACATGCAAATTTGTGAAATAACAACGAATACAGTTTTTTCCTGTAAATAAATGTGCAGATTTTTATATTTATCGTGTATGTTTGTAAAAGTTTACATTAGGCAAGCCTAGTGAAGGCTTTCGTTTTGTTACATTAAATATATATTTTAGGGCCAAGATTCTAAAATATCTTGTAAATTTGTTAATTAACAAATCAAACAAATGTAAAATATTTGTAAAAAAATTTTGATTTACTATAAATTTGTGAATTAACAATGAAGGCAGGCAGGTTTTTCTGTAAATAATTATTGTACATTTTTATATTGACCAACCTTATTTATATGGGTTTGGTTCGGTTTGGTTATACTTGATATGTATTATAAAGCCATGATTTTTTCAAACTAACTTGTGAATTTGTAAAAGAACAAGGAACCAAGATGTTGTTACGTAAATAAATGTAGGTATTTTTGGATTTCTTATGTGTATTTGTAATTTTTATTTTGACCAAGGTTAGTTAGGGGCTTAGGTTGATTTGGTTATATTAACTAATATGTTTTAATGTCAAAATTTTATCATATTAACTTGTAAATTTGTCAAATAAATAGTAAAAGTTTTTCACGTAAATATATGTGAATATTTTTGGATTTATTTATTCATTTCACCCTGTAGCTCACCTCCCTTGTTTTTTAAAAACGTGATTTTTCAAAATCTTTACTGCTATTTAGATATCACTCTGCAGATTACCTACTGGAAGTAAATGAAATTTAGTAAGTGGTATGATTGCTTAACGTGTTCCTAACTATTTTTTGCTAACAAACGCTCCTGACAACGTTGTTTTTTAAAAACGTGATTTTTACGAAATTTTATAACTAATTTCGATATCACCCTGTACCTCACTTCCTGGACCTAACGGTGATACAGTCAGTTAATGGTATGATTGTTTAACGTATTCCTAACTATACTTTGCTAACAAAAGCTCCGGACAACCTTGCTTTTTAAAAATGTGATTTTTAGAAAATTTACACACACTAAAAAATTTCTATATCACCATGTAGCTTAATTCCTGGACCTGAAGGTGATAAAATCTGATAATGGTATGATTGTGTAACGTGTGTCAAATAATTTTTTGCTAACGAAAGCTCTTGACAACATTGTTTTTTAAAAATTTGTTTTTTAGAAAATTACGCTTCTAATTTCGATATCACCCTGTAGGTCTCTCACGTCCTGGATCTAAAAATAATACAATAAGTTCATGATACATTTTTTAATGTATTTCTTACTCTTATTTGCTAACTAAAACTCCTGACAGAGTTGTTTTTTAAAAATGTGATTTTTATTAAGATTTACTACTATTTTCGATATCACCCTGTAACTCACCTCCTGGACCAAAATTTGATCTAATCCGTAAATAGTAGTTTTTGGGGCTATTTTTAACTTTTTATTGCTAAGTAGAAAATTAGAATTTTTTAACAAATCTATAATATTAGGCACACAAGAAATTTTACATAATTATACAAACATTATTTTTAATTATACGAATTTATAGAAAGTTTGAAATTTATGTTTTAAAGGTTTGTTTCTTGGGTCCCGTTCATTTTATTCATATTATGAAATCTATTTTCAGGTCGGCTGTACGCAGTTCTCTGCCTATATGTGCGGCTCCCTCTAGGGAGCGTGTCGCAAACTTAAGTTTTCCTTGCACAAAGTGACCACGTGGTCGTGGCACCCCTGAAAAATTCCGCCTTCGACTTATTTTCGTCAGGTGGCGACTGTGGCGACTATTCTTAGGGTCACTGCATCCTGAAAGCCTGGCATCTTCCAACGAGCGGATAGTTCACAACTTGCATTCCATTTGCTATTGGTTGACATAGTCAGGCGGGATTTTTAAAATTAAAACTCTCCTGTCCTTGTTTTGGGAGGTTGAAATCGGTGCTAAACCAAACTGAAACAAAACCTAACCGTGGTCAATTGATGGGAAACGTATCCTAACCGGGGCGTATCTGGACAGGTTAGGATACGTTGTCGAATAATTTATCAGGGTTAGGTTAACACCGATTTTGACAGGAAAACAGGATAGGGAAGCTAATTAAAAAAAAATATAATATGTTTTTAAAAAACAATAAAAAAAAACTCATCGGCATATGCATAGATTTTGTTAAATTCAATAGGTATGTACTGCACAAACCACTACACTTTTTAGTCACTTACAACTAGTATATATTCGTATTTTACGCCGAAAGCTGTAAACATAAAGTTTGTTAAATGCTTGACTGGTGGCACCATCTCTTAATATAATATAATAATAATCTTAAACGGCAACGTTCAACATCAAAAAGTCAGCTGACTATTTCGACCAATAGCAAACGGAATGCAAGTTGTGAACTAGCCGCTCATGTCTCCCAGGGGTAGCGACACCAAACATAACCTCATTTACGAAAAACTCAAATCTGACACTGTCAGGAGCGTAGCTTTTTTTATGTTTAAAAAAATTAAATGGTTTACAAATGTTACGTAAAGAACTGTCCGTCACATCCGGTATATAAATTTTACTGTCCAAATAAACAAACCTAAAAAAACTAAGTTTTTTATGATTTCAAATTTATTAGGACCCTGTGTTAGGACCCACACAGCGAAGGAAACAAATATAGTTTGCATGTTTTATATATATTCTAAAATATAGAAAACTATTATGTTGGGTTTTGTATCATTTAATAAATTTTTTATGCTCTCTACGGAATAAAGGTGTACGTTTAATCCCTTTTTTCATGGGCTAAGGTAGTATTTCTTGTCCCCAGTGATTGAAAGTAATTTAATATAGGTTTTTGGATTATTTAATTTTATCATAATACAAAAAACAAAAAGGAATATATACACGATACCGATTATTTTGTTCCAGCTTGCCGTAAGCCTACTGTACTTTGCCGATGGCTTGGTTCGTTTTGATCGTTATTATGTCCTTAGGCATAGAATATTGCTTCCATATAAACGAAGCATTTAACTTTCTAGACTTCTCCAGGCTGTAAACCAGGAAACTGTGACATTTTCGAAATTCTGTTTATTGCATCATTTCCATGCCCATCTCAAAGTAAGAATATGCTTTATTTTCCATCTTCGAGAAATGTAATTCGAACATTTTCTCGACTAAACTTAATTAGTTTGTTATGAAATAAATAATATTTTTTCCACATTGTTTGTTATAAGGTCACTCATCGTCAAGCAAGCTTTACCTTGCTTGACGATGAGTGACCTTAGTTTGTTAGCATCTGACTGACTTTTGTTTAATGTAATGCCATGACAACTATCACTGCCCACTGCTTTTTTATATACTTGACATGCTAAAACTATAGTACGGTAAGTGGTTTAATACCTATTTACTTAGTTTATGATTATTATTATTTTTAGTATATAAAAATAAACCTTGGCATTAAAGTCCCTTTTAGTCACTTAGCAAATTATAGCCCTTCTTCCGGTCGAGCATGAAAATTCCCGCCGTGGTATTAAAAGTAAACACTGCACGCCCTAGGTTTATAATATACCTACTATTATTTTTATTATTGTTCAAAAAAAGCGGGCGGCGAAGAAAAGGTCGAAAATACAAAAGTTCGATAGTACAAAAGGTCGAAAATACAAAAGATTGAAAAACAAAAGGTTCAAACAAAGATCGAAAGTAGCTACACTGTAATGATTGCAAAACAAAGTAGAATTAAGTTTTTAAAAAATCAACATCCAATAAAAACTCAAGGTAGCAACACGACGGGTCGCAGAACTTTGTTCGAAAACACTTTCTTCGAACGGAAATTTTTATGAAAACAATTTCTTCTAATGGAAATTTGTTCGAAAACATTTTTTTTAAACGGAAATTTATTCGAACACTATTTCTTTGAACGGAAATTTGTTCGTAAGTTATAGTTGTTCAAAAACATTTTCTTCGAATAGAAATCATTTTCTTCGAAAGCAAGTTTTTCGATAAAAGACGCTCTAGACCTGGATTTCCAAACCTAACACAATTTATATAGTTTGACTACGGCAAGGTCTTTTTAACATATTTTTTCAAAAAAACCCTGACTCTTTCCCGGGATCGTAAACATTCTGAAAATTTGTCTACTTTCCTCCTTTTGGAAGGTCGAAATTTGTATTTTCCTAAACTTTGTCAATTGATCGCAAACGTATCCGAACCGGTCCAGATACCTCCTGATGTGCTCAATTAAGAAAGGTTAGAGTAACACCGATTTCAACCTTCCAAAATGAGGACCGGAAAGCTAATTTAGGGAAATCATTTTTCGACAATAGGTCTCGGTTGGTTCGGTTTGGTTTCACACCCTCTAGGATCCCGGGAAAGAAGTCAGGGAAGTTTTTGTTTCCAAAAATTGTTAGAAAAAAACCCCATTAGTCGAACTATATGAGTTGTGTTAAGTTTGGCAAGCCAGGTCAAATATATTTTTTTCGAAAAATTTGTTTTCGAACAAATGTTTTTGAACAAATTTCTGTTTGAAGAAAACGTTTTCGAACAATCTTTTGTTCGAAGAATATGTTTTAGAACAATTTTTGGTTTGAAGAAAATGATTTTCGAAGTTTATGCTTCCGAACAATAATATTACGATATTTATATGAAATGTACTATAAAATTATAAATAATTAAGCCAAACCTTACAAAAACTCGAACTGTATTTGGGCATTTTTGTCTTTTGATAAAATGTAAAATTCGGAATAAAAAGGTACTAAAAAAAACCACAATACCGAAAACACCCAAAAAAATGGGAAAAAACCTTGGAAAATAAATTAAACAGTGCGAAAATTAGCGTATAAACATCGTGATAAAAGTTTCATTTTATCCCTTGATATATTATATACTATTAATAAACTTTTAACATAGAAATGTATTTCTGTCCTGTTTGTTTCTTTATTACGTATTATTTTTATACAAAAACAGAAATAATATTTAAAAGAAAATGATTTTTAACAATAATACCTACAATAAATATTCATAACCCAAAAACTCAAGGAACATATTTTTTATTTCTTAAGCTGTATAAAAACGAGTTCTTTTTAAGTTTTATTAAAACATTTTTCTTTTCTCAGACTGTATAAAAATGAGTATTTTTCACGAACGTCTATGGAATTTTGAGTACGGTTTTGACACTCGTGTCGCTACCCCTGGGAGGCGCTAGACTTCCAGGATGCAGTGACCCTAGTATTTCTAATTACCCGATCCAAAACCTTATGGGCGCGTGTTAATTTACGACAGAGACAATTTATTATTTTCTCTCTGGTTTACGAAGGCTGTGTCATGGGCCGTCACTGAAGAACAGCAGTTTCTATATGGGAGGACCCCCCAGAATAAAAAACTATATACGTGCCTAGCTTTTTTAAAAAGTAAAAAAATAATCACCACTTCAATAATTTGACCAGGATCCTCACTTAATCAGATTTTTCTGGCAGATTTTAAAGAAATAATTTGACATTCCCTTAAAAATCCGTTCAAATATAACGGTGGCAACAGCGTAGAGCTAATTTTGTAGCGACCCTTCCACGACATGCAGTTAGTCCCTCTTTGTTAATTTTACCGTGAAAAACAAAGAAAGAAAGTAAACTTAGCTGACCTTATAAAGAAAACGAATAGGACTCATAAATTTGAAAGAAATGTGACGAAATGTGACGAAATGTGACGAAATCTGACATTTCAGTTTGTGTGGTTAATGGTCTTCTGCTTTGAATTTATTTACAATTTTTAAATTAAAAATTTTCAACAAATTACGGGTTTTTAATTAAAAACAAATATTATATCGTGAAGCTACATCTATCAAAAAGTGGGAAATCGCCTTTTAGGTAAGTTTTTAAGTTTAAAAATTGCCTTTTAAACGAGAAATCTTAAGCGCCAGATTATGTCACATTTTTTCAAATTTCGGCAGATTTTTTGAATCGTAAAGAATTGCCCCCAGAAGGCGACTTTTCTGTGACTTAGACCAAGAAGTACTGGAATAGGTACAGCGGTGTTCTGTGAGGGACAGATTAAAATAGACCTAAACCTAGACTTACACATCTCCACCTTGAAGCGAAAGAAGCGTCGAAGTTTGTCTTGATTAAATATTTAATTTATTTTACATACGTACCCCCACACTTCGTATAAACCCGGTCAAGTACTGACTGGGGCACCATCTATGTTAGTATGAGTGTATGTCCCTTGGACAAAGTATGCAGTGTGGGTAGTGACCAATATATGACGTTTTTCAGACGTCAAAAACTACGCTACGAAAAGACGTCAAATAATTGACGCCTTAATGACAACATTTTTTGGTAGATAACCTGCTGGTCACCCACCCACTGTTTGACAAAAAAAAGACGTCATTAGATGACCCCTTGCTACCTGGGTAGGGCCGAGAGTCAAATACTAATATAGAAATAAATTGGAGTTCCGTAGGGCCGAGAGTCACATACTAATATAGAAATAAATTGGAGGCCCCCGGGAGTCACATTCCAATATTAAATTTAACGGAAGGCGCGTAGTTTCAATTTCAAATATGGAGTCCCGGAGGGCCCGTAGGGCCGAGAGGCACATTATAATATAGAATTAAACTGGACGCGGGTAGTTTCCCTTTTAAATATGGATTCCCGGAGGCCCGTAGGGCCGAGAGTCACTATAATAGTGAATATGGACGACTGGAGGACCGTATGGCCAAGAGTTACATACTAATATAGTGAATATAGACTCCCGGAGGCCCGTAGGGCCCAGAGTCACATTCTTATATAGAACTAAATTTCCCTTTTTTTCACGCCTAGCCTTTCATATTTGGCCCTTCACGGCCAAATCACACAAGCACAACATGTATACATAACGCAATTTACAAGCAAAAAACCAAGTAAGTAACTTAAACATCTGTAACCGCGAGAGTTAAACGAAAAACGAACTTATGTGTGTCTCGACTTGTCTCAAGACATAGAGTCACGTTTCGCCTGGCCCGCCGTGCATTTGTAAAATATCTGACCCTTCGTCGCATGTCAGTGTCAGCCGCGTTCGTCGCGTCATGGCATCACTCTTTGCTACTTTAAATAAAAACTATGCGTCCGATTGACATTTTTCAAAAATCATTGTAATCCCTGATCTTTGATACACAAAGTTTACGCAAGGTGTTTTTTGATTAAGCAAAGGGTTCTCGAGTTATAACAAGTTATAAATTATTATAAATACGCGTTTTCAGGGCGAGCAATTGTTTAATAGGGAACTCCATATAAAAGCATTGGGAACGATATTTTCAACATTGAAAAATAAATGTTTCTGATAGCAATATTACTATATGCTTTTGGTGGAGTCATAACCACACTTTGTAGATTCAAAAAATGCAAAAAAAAATTTTTACAAATTTTTGGAAAAACTACCCCCACCACCCCCTGCACACGACGTTTTTTGGACGACCAGTCGATTTTGCATTCTTAGGGTGTAAGAAATGATTTAAATTGTGTCTTACATTTTAGCAATGAAGTGCACACGGGGTGACACGATAGAAGCTGCTTTTAACTCTACTAAAGAAAACGCCAGCTATATTTGGATTCAGAGCATCGTCTTACATAAGAATTAGCGGAAATAATGACAGGGCTCAAGAATTATTTTTTTTTGCAGACCAGTGATATATAGGGTATTTTTTAATTTATATAATATATAATATATTAATTTTATAATTTAATAACATGATTGTATTTCTCAAATACCAAATTGCAAATAATGCAAGGACCTAAAACTATAAACAACAAGTAAAATTAAAGAAAGAAAAATAGTTTTTATACCTCTGACAGTGGGAAGGAAGGATTATAGAGATCAGTTGGATCACTTGGTCGAGTTAATACCCTAAGAATTTCTCGTTATTTTATTGAGACAACGCAGACAGCATAGATGGAAGTTTTCCGAAAATGTATGTATAGTCTTCGGTGGCTTAATGTAGAGCCCGTTTGCGTACAGAGCAAGAGATTCCTGGTTCGAGTCCTGGCCGAAGGCAGAAAACTTTTTTCTTATTTTTCTTTCTTTTATTTCACTTGTTGTTTAATGATAGTATTTAATAAAGTAATTTGTGGGTCCATTTTAAGAAAAAAAATTGTATGAACAGATGTCCTAAACGTCTAAACTTTTAAAAACAGGGTTTTATCGATTTTCAAAAAATCTCCTTTTTTATTAATATCTGTTACACTGGGGGCAATTCTTTACATTTAAAAAAATCTGCCGAAATTTGAAAAAATGTGACATAATCTGGCGCTTAAGATTTCTCGTTTAAAAGGCAATTTTTAAACTTAAAAACTTACCTAAAAGGCGATTTCCCACTTTTTGATAGATGTAGCTTCACGATATAATATTTGTTTTTAATTAAAAACCCGTAATTTGTTGAAAATTTTTAATTTAAAAATTGTAAATAAATTCAAAGCAGAAGACCATTAACCACACAAACTGAAATGTCAGATTTCGTCACATTTCGTCACATTTCTTTCAAATTTATGAGTCCTATTCGTTTTCTTTATAAGGTCAGCTAAGTTTACTTTCTTTCTTTGTTTTTCACGGTAAAATTAACAAAGAGGGACTAACTGCCTGTCGTGGAAGGGTCGCTACAAAATTAGCTCTACGCTGTTGCCACCGTTATATTTGAATGGATTTTTAAGGGAATGTCAAATTATTTCTTTAAAATCTGCCAGAAAAATCTGACTAAGTGAGGATCCTGGTCAAATTATTGAAGTAGTGATTATTTTTTTACTTTTCTTATCAAAGCTAGGCACGTATATAGCTTTTTATTCTGGGGGGTCCTCCCATATAGAAACTGCTGTTCTTCAGTGACGGCCCATGACACAGCCTTCGTAAACCAGAGAGAAAATAATAAATTGTCTCTGTCGTAAACTAACAAGAAGGCTGCGCCCATAAGGTTTTGGATAGGGTAATTAGAAATACTAGGGTCACTGCATCCTGGAAGTCTAGCGTCTCCCAGAGGTAGCGACACGAGTGTCAAAACCGTACTCAAAATTCCATAGACGTTCGTGAAAAATACTCATTTTTATACAGTCTTAGAAAAGAAAAATGTTTTAATAAAACTTAAAAAGAACTCGTTTTTATACAGCTTAAGAAATAAAAAATATGTTCCTTGAGTTTTTGGGTTATTAATATTTATTGTAGGTATTATTGTTAAACATCATTTTCTTTTAAATATTATTTCTGTTTTTGTATAAAAATAATACGTAATAAATAAACAAACAGGACAGAAATACATTTCGATGTTAAAAGGTTATTAATAGTATATAATATATCAAGGGAAAAAACGAAACTTTTATCGCGATGTTTATACGCTATTTTTCGCACTGTTTAATTTATTTTCCAAGGTTTTTTCCCATTTTTTTGGGTGTTTTCAGTATTGTGGTTTTTTTAGTACCTTTTTATTCCGAATTTTACATTTTATCAAAAGACAAAAAATGCCCAAATACAGTTCGAGTTTTCGTAAGGTTCGGCTTAAATATTTATAATTTTATAGTACATTTCATATAAATATCGTAATATTTTTGTTCGAAAGCATAAACTTCGAAAATCACTTTCTTCAAACCAAAAATTGTTCTAAAACATATTCTTCGAACAAAAGATTGTTCGAAAACGTTTTCTTCAAACAGAAATTTTTCGAAATCATTTTCTTCGAACAGAAATGTGTTCGAAAATATTTTCTTTGAACGGAAATTTGTTCGAAAATATTTTTTTTTAATGAAAATTTGTTCAAAACATTTTTTCGAAAAAAATATTTCGAAAAAAAAAATATTTGATCTGGCTTGCCAAACTTAACACAACTCATATAGTTCGACTAATGGGGTTTTTTTCTAACAATTTTTGGAAACAAAAACTTCCCTGACTTCTTTCCCGGGATCCTAGAGGGTGTGAAACCAAACCGAACCAACCGAGACCTATTGGCGAAAAATGATTTCCCTAAATTAGCTTTCCGGTCCTTATTTTGGAAGGTTGAAATCGGTGTTACTCTAACCTTTCTTAATTGAGCACATCAGGAGGTATCTGGACCGGTTCGGATACGTTTGCGATCAATTGACAAAGTTTAGGAAAATACCAATTTCGACCTTCCAAAAGGAGGAAAGTAGACAAATTTTCAGAATGTTTACGATCCCGGGAAAGTAGTCAGGGTTTTTTTGAAAAAATATGTTAAAAAGACCTTGCCGTAGTCAAACTATATGAATTGTGTTAGGTTTGAAAATCCAGGTCTAGAGCGTCTTTTATCGAAAAACTTGCTTTCGAAGAAAATGATTTCTATTCGAAGAAAATGCTTTTGAACAACTATTACTTACGAACAAATTTCCGTTCAAAGAAATGGTGTTCGAATAAATTTCCGTTTAAAAAAAATGTTTTCAAACAAATTTCCATTAGAAGAAATTGTTTTCATAAAAATTTCCGTTCGAAGAAAATGTTTTCGAACAAAGTTCTGCGACCCGTCGTGTTGCTACCTTGAGTTTTTATTGGATTGATTGATTTTAAAAACTTGAGTGTGTGTACCTGTGTGTCTCTTAATTCTACTTTGTTTTGCAATCATTACAGTGTAGCTACTTTCGATCTTTGTTTGAACCTTTTGTTTTTCAATCTTTTGTATTTTCGACCTTTTGTACTTTCGAACTTTTGTATTTTCGACTTTTTGTATTTTCGACCTTTTCTTCGCCACCCGCTTTTTTTTTAACAATAATAAAAATAATAGTAGGTATATTATAAACCTGGGGCGTGCAGTGTTTACTTTTAATACCACGGCGGGAATTTTCATGCTCGACCGGAAGAAGGGCTATAATTTGCTAAGTGACTAAAAGGGACTTTAATGCCAAGGTTTATTTTTATATACTAAAAATAATAATAATCATAAACTAAATAAATAGGTATTAAACCACTTACCGTACTGTAGTTTTAGCATGTCAAGTATATAAAAAAGCCGTGGGCAGTGATAGTTGTCATGGCATTACATTAAACAAAAGTCAGTCAGATGCTAACAAACTAAGCTCACTCATCGTCAAGCAAGGTAAAGCTTGCTTGACGATGAGTGACCTTATAACAAACAATGTGGAAAAAATATTATTTATTTCATAACAAACTAATTAAGTTTAGTCTAGAAAAAGTTCGAATTACATTTCTCGAAGATGGGCATGGAAATGATGCAATAAACAGAATTTCGAAAATTTCACAGTTTCCTGGTTTACAGCCTGGAGAAGTCTAGAAAGTTAAATGCTTCGTTTATATGGAAGCAATATTCTATGCCTAAGGACACAATAACGATCAAAACGAACCAAGCCATCGGCAAAGTACAGTAAGCTTACGGCAAGCTGGAACAAAATAATCGGTATCGTGTATATATTCCTTTTTGTTTTTTGTATTATGATAAAATAAAATAATCCAAAAACCTATATTTTGCCTTTATGGTTTTAAAGAAATTACTTTTATTCACTGGGACAAGAAATACTACCTTAGCCCATGAAAAAAGGGATTAAACGTACACCTTTATTCCGTAGAGAGCATAAAAAATTTATTAAATGATACAAATCCCAACATAATAGTTTTCTATATTTTAGAATATATATAAAACATGCAAACTATATTTTTGGTTTCCTTCGCTGTGTGGGTCCTAACACAGGGTCCTAATATATTTGAAATCATAAAAAACTTAGTTTTTTTAGGTTTGTTTATTTGGACAGTAAAATTTATATACCGGATGTGACGGACAGTTCTTTACGTAACATTTGTAAACCATTTAATTTTTTTAAACATAAAAAAAGCTACGCTCCTGACAGTGTCAGATTTGCGTTTTTTTGTAAATGAGGTTATGTTTGGTGTCGCTACCCCTGGGAGACATGAGCGGCTAGTTCACAACTTGCATTCCGTTTGCTATTGGTCGAAATAGTCAGCTGACTTTTTGATGTTGAACGTTGCCGTTTAAGATTATTAGTATATTATATTAAGAGATGGTGCCACCAGTCAAGCATTTAACCAACTTTATGTTTACAGCTTTCGGCGTAAAATACGAATATATACTAGTTGTAAGTGACTAAAAAGTGTAGTGGTTTGTGCAGTACATACCTATTGAATTTAACTAAATCTATGCATATGCCGATGAGTTTTTTTTTATTGTTTTTTAAAAACATATTATATTTTTTTTAATTAGCTTCCCTATCCTGTTTTCCTGTCGAAATCGGTGTTAACCTAAATTATTCGACAACGTATCCTAACCTGTCCAGACACGCCCCGGTTATGATACGTTTCCCATTAATTGACCACGGTTAGGTTTTGTTTCAGTTTGGTTTAACACCGATTTCAACCTCCCAAAACGAGGACAGGAGAGTTTTAATTATAAAAATCCCGCCTGACTATGTCAACCAATTGCAAATGGGATGCAAGTTGTGAACTATCCGCTCGTTGGGAGACGCCAGGCTTTCAGGATGCAGTGACCCTAAGAATAGTTTCTACAGTCGCCACCTGACGAAAATAAGTCGAAGGCGGAGTTTTTCAGGGGTGCCACGACCACGTGGTCACATTGTGCAAGGAAAACTTAAGTTTGCGACACGCTCCCTAGAGGGAGCAGCCGACCTGAAAATAGATTTCAAAATATGAATAAAATGAACCGGACCCAAGAAACAAACCTTTAAAACATAAATTTCAAACTTTCTATAAATTCGTATAATTAAAAATAATGTTTGTATAATTATGTAAAATTTCTTGTGTGCCTAATATTATAGATTTGTTAAAAAATTCTAATTTTCTACTTAGCAATAAAAAGTTGAAAATAGCCCCAAAAAACTACTATTTACGGATTAAATCAAATTTTGGTCCAGAAGGTGAGTTACAGGGTGATATCGAAAATAGTAGTAAATCTTAATAAAAATCACATTTTTAAAAAACAACTTTGTCAGGAGCTTTAGTTAGCAAATAAGAGTAAGAAATACATTAAAAAATGTCTCATGAACTTATTGTATTATTTTTAGATCCAGGACGTGAGAGATCTACAGGGTGATATCGAAATTAGAAGCGTAATTTTCTAAAAAACAAATTTTTTAAAAACAATGTTGTCAAGCGCTTTCGTTAGCAAAAAATTATTTGAAACACGTTACACAATCATACAATTATCAGATTTTATCACCTTCAGGTCCAGGAATTGAGCTACATGGTGATATAGATGTTATTAGTGTGTGTAAATTTTCTAAAAATCACATTTTTAAAAAGCAAGGTTGTCCGGAGCTTTTGTTAGCAAAGTATAGTTAGGAATACGTTAAACAATCATACCATTAACTGACTGTATCACCGTTAGGTCCAGGAAGTGAGGTACAGGTGATATCGAAATTAGTAATAAAATTTCGTAAAAATCACGTTTTTAAAAAACAACGTTGTCAGGAGCGTTTGTTAGCAAAAAATAGTTAGGAACACGTTAAGCAATCATACCACTTGCTAAATTTCATTTACTTTCAGTAGGTAAGCTGCAGGGTGATATCTAAATAGCAGAAAAGATTTTGAAAAATCACGTTTTTAAAAAACAAGGGAGGTGAGCTACAGGGTGAAATGAATAAATAAATCCAAAAATATTCACATATATTTACGTGAAAAACTTTTACTATTTATTTGACAAATTTACAAGTTAATATGATAAAATTTTGACATTAAAACTTATTAGTTAATATAACCAAATCAACCTAAGCCCCTAACTAACCTTGGTCAAAATAAAAGTTTACAAATACACATAAGAAATCCAAAAATGCCTACATTTATTTACGTAACAACATCTTGGTTCATTGTTCTTTTACAAATTCACAAATTAGTTTGAAAAAATCATGGCTTTATAATACATATCAAGTATAACCAAACCGAACCAAACCCATATAAATAAGGTTGGTCAATATAAAAATGTACAATAATTATTTACAGAAAAACCTGCCTGCCTTCGTTGTTAATTCACAAATTTACATGCTTATTTGACAAAAATTTTTCATCCAAAATATACAATTAATAGAATCAAACCGAACCAGTTGGTCAATATAAAATTAACAAATACAAATAGTAAATCAAAAATTTTTTACAAATATTTTACATTTGTTTGATTTGTTAATTAACAAATTTACAAGATATTTTAGAATCTTGGCCCTAAAATATATATTTAATGTAACAAAATGAAAGCTTTCACTAGGCTTGCCTAATGTAAACATTTACAAACATACACGATAAATATAAAAATCTGCACATTTATTTACAGGAAAAAACTGTCTTCGTTGTTATTTCACAAATTTGCATGTTTTTTAGGCAACAATTTGACACTCAAGTTATCTATTTAACATAACCAAACGGAGCCAAATCAAATCCTTATCATTATTAAGCTTGCTCAATATAAAAATGTACAAATACACATAATAAATATTACATTTATTTACGTTGACAAACAACAACCTGCACACAAATATTTTTGTCCCGTACGTCGTTCTTAGTTTTATTTAATTACTTGTATATAGACTTCTTCCAAAGTGAAGCGACTCAATAGTTTGCATTTCTTTCAAAAAATCTGTTAATACATGTACCGCTACATAACTATTTGGTTGTCTGATAAAGGGATATATTTCTTTACTTCTTTAGCTATTTTTACTGAAAATCAACAAAAGCAATAGTTTCATCCCACTTAAGGTCTTTTATCTTTAAATTTTTAATATCTTTTACATAAATATTTTTTTGTATCGCTTAGGCTTTTAATTGTTTGTAAAATAGTTATTTACCTAACAAGTGCGGAAAGAGGTACTTTTCCGCACGCGACGGCAGTTGCACAAACAACGCGGAGCGGAGTTCGGGCAAGCCGTCAAGGATGGAAAAGATAGTTTCCGCAAGAATTAGATACAATGTTTTTCCTACGAGTGTTTTTGTCCATCTTCTTTATCAAAAAACATGTTTTAATTCGCAAAGATTTTATAATAATGCTAGAAAATGATGCGTAAGATAGAATAGTTACATAAATCATTTAATGAGTCCTAAATATCTTCATTTTTAACAAAACAAAAATCGTGCGGAAAAGAAATTTTTCAGCACTAGTGCGGAAAAGTTACTTTTCCGTACGTTTTTTTAACTTTTATTTTTACTTGATTTTTTTATGCACGGAAAAATAATAAAACAGGATTTTTTTATTATGATATATTAAAAAGAAACTTTATGTAAAGAACATTTAATTAACAATAACGAAAATGTTATCGATGGTAGATATTGAAATTGAAAGTGCACTTTCTGTTTGTTGCATGCTTTAATATACATCAGATGCCGCAACATCTTGAATAACGTCGTTTCTTATTGGAATTTGATTGGTTGGTGTTTGGCCCACTACAGAAATGCCTTGATCAGTTTGCTGCTTAGAATTACTACTGTAGTGAATGGAGAAAGGTATATTGGTCTGTACAGGCTGTAACACATTACAGGATTCTTCATTCGGTGCTTCTGGTAGCATCGGTACAGCAGCACTTCTTGAAAATGAAACTTGTGTGTAGGAGGACGGGTTTTCATTTGAAAACGATTGTGGATGGGAAGGTTCTTGCAATTTGGACGTGCGGAAAAAAATCGTGAGGAAAGTAAAAATAATGCGAAAAAGTAAAATTGTGCGGAAAAGTAATCAACGTAATATTCTTTTAATAGATCGCTCAAGAAACCCTAACTTATATGTTCTTGGTTTGTAAACAGTAAGGTGAGGCCAAAAGTTATTTTTAAAAATATGATTTATAAAAAAATTTACTACTAGTTTCTTACCTACTGGACCTAAATGTAACAGTTAGTGAATGGTGTGGTTTGTTTACATATTCCTAACTATTTTTTTCTCACCAAGACTCCTGATAAAGTTGATTTTTAAAATTGTAATTTTTACAAAAGTGTTTTACTAATTTTGATATCACCCTGTACCTTACTCCAAGGACCTAAAGGTAATACAGTCAGTTAATGTTATGATTTTTTAACGTGTTCCTAAGCATTTTTTGATAACGAAAGCTCTTGACAACATTGTTTTCTAAAAATGTGATTTTTAGAAAAATACACTAGTAATTTCGATATCACCCAGTAGCTCACTTGCTGGCTGTAAAGGTAATACAATAAGTTAGTGATATGATTTTTTAAGGTATTTCTAACTCTTGTTTGCTAAGTAAAACTCCTGACAAAGTTGTTTTTAACAATGTAAATTGTACAACTATTTTTGATATCACCCTGTAACTCACCCCCTGAACCTAAATTTGAAATAATCCGTTAATACATAGTTTAACCTTTTGGGCTATTTTCAAATTTTTATTGTTAAGTAGAGAACTAGAATTTCTAAACAAATCTATAATAGATTTTAAGCTCACCCTGTAGCAGACCTGAACCTAACCTTTATAACCTGGGTTTGGCAGACTTTTTTTCTATCTCTTCTCATACCTGATCATAAGAAATATTAGAAAAACATTATTTTTAATTATATGATAATAATAATAACAAGTTTGATATTTATATATTCAAAGGGTATTTTTTGGGCCACGGGTTGCAATAAATCCAAAAATTATTTTTTTTTTTATAAACTTATCAACCCTAATAGTTTTCTTTCCTAAAATTCATTTGATTTCGTTAAAATAATATTACGTTTGATTTTGTGGTCGGCTGTACTTAGCCATTCGGTTTGGTTCGCTTTGCATGTTATGTTCGTGTTATTTGAATCCAACTTTAACGAAGTAAGAAAAACGTCTCATAGTTTTGTTATTGTTTTTTTCCGGAAAAATACAATTTTTTAAGAACCTGTGCATCATCAACAATCCCTGAAAAATATTGAATTATCAGCAATCGAGTTTAAAGGTAGGTTTTAGATTATATTTTTCCTCATTTTTCGGTTTTTGACGCTGTACAAGAAACTGAAATTTACGATGTTGCCATGATTTAGGGCTAAAATTTGAGGCGTCAAATTTTTTCAGATTGTTTCAAATTATTTCAAATTTTAAAGAATTGCCCCCACTGCTCCAGATATTTTTGTTAAATTTAGTAATAGTTTGTATTTATCAAAAGGCATATTTTGATACATAACATGTTTTGTATTTTGAACAGTAGCATTGGTGCTAAAATTTTCCTCTGTATTTTTGAAGAAAATATTAAATTGTTTTTCTGCATGCAAATAAATGAATTTAATATTTTTTTATACGAAAACCTTACATTAAGGCCTCTTTCAGACGGGGATACTGTATGCGGGATTCTGTATGCGAGATACCGAATCACAGCCGCATACTACCCCGATACTTCTTTGGGATACTTTTTTATTACACATTTCTTAGGCCTCTTTCAGACGAGGACGCTGTATCCCAGACGCGTGTATCTCAAATACAGAATAAATTGGTAAAATAAAATTTTTCAGTCACAAACTTTTATAAAATGCACTAAAAATTAAAAAATAATTTTCTAACATTCTAATATTATCATAATAATAAAAGCGATGGCCGACTGATGGAAATTTTGACGATGTTAGCACGATAAGATATCCGTATCAATTAAATATCACTATTTGCAAGAATCAATCTAGCAGAAAAATGCAGAGGTACCAAACCCACCCAACCCGACCCAAGATACCTAAGCATTTCTCTGACATAGGTATGGCAATGGCATAACATTGCGGCACATCAAACATATCTTTGATGACCTGCTATATTGAATATTCTTTAAGTGTTTAGATCACAAATTTAGATTAACTTATGCTTTGATTTGCGGCCATCGCTTTTATTATTATGATAATATTAGAATGTTAGAAAATTATTTTTTAATTTTTAGTGCATTTTATAAAAGCTTGTGACTTAAAAAAAAAATTTACCAATTTATTTTCTACTTTTTAGTATCAGCTATCTAGTCTATTAAATGAAAATATTTGTTCAATAACATAACCGAAGAGTTTATTTTAGAATATAATGAAATCGCTGATCGTGAGTTGTTTGGAAACTCATTTTAGGAGGATATTTTTTTCTTAGTGTTGTATGTCACCACTATGTGTGTACCGAATTTCATCCAAATCGGATAATGTGAAGTGAGTCAACAACGCTTCACAAGATTTGATAGATAGTTAGACAGAACATCTGAAGCTAAATAAAAGCTTGTAAAAAGCATGCAGTTGAATTTTAGCTTACACACGGCATTCGACGCCGCATGCAGTATCGCGCGACAGAATTTTTGAATCTTGACAAGTCAGCCTCCCGGCGGCGAAGGAGTATTCGAGGTACAGAATTATCGTGGTGGCTTATGGACCTGTTTAGACTTGCATACTTTTGCGACGCAAAAAGTTCAATTTCAGGGGCGGCCAGTATTTATTCAGAAGTATCCGAGTATCCAGTATAAAGGAAACCGGTTTAACTTTGATGTTTATAAAAATTAAATTTTTGCTCAAATCGTATTTTTTTCTTTTTTTTTTAAGTATAACTATTTAGTTTAATTTTATTTGAACTTTTAATTTTTAGGGTATACTTAGTTATAAAGTGAAATAGCTAGTGAAAAGTTTCCTTTAAAGAAACGTATAACTCGGTATTTAATTTTTTTAGTTATTTTATATATATATTTATCGGTTTCACAACGTTCTACGTCTTCCGATACCCAATCTCCACTCGTTTCTGTTTGCCCATAATTCATCATCTAGGCCTCTTATTCTTATTTCACTGTCTATTCCTTCTCTCCAGCTTCTCCTTGGCCGTCCTCGTTTTCTTCGGCCAGTTGGTTTCCATTGTAGTATTTGTTTAGGTAGTCTTTCGTCATTCATTCTTTGTACATGTCCGTACCACACCAGTTGTTTTGTTCTTATATCATCCACTAAAGTACGTTCACTTACTGTCATAATTTCTCTTATTCTTTGATTTGTAACTCTTTCTCTTTTTGATTTCCCTGCTGCTCTTCTCCAATAGTCCATCTCCGTAGCGGAAAGCATTTTTTCTGTTCTATCCTTGATTGGCCATACTTCTGAGCCGTATGTAATAATACTTTTTATAATGGTGTTATATATAAGCTTTTTGTTATGTTTTGATATACTTTGGTCCCAAATTATTCCATTTAATAAAGTTATTGCTTTTCTTCCTTGTACGTTTCGATCTTTTATAGCTTTGTCTAGTGTTCCGTCAGCTGTAATTTTTAGACCTAAGTATTTATACTCATCACAGGAGTGAATTCGCTGCCCGGTATTTAAGATTAGATCCTGTTTCATTCCACCGATACACATATACTCTGTCTTATTGAGATTAACCTCTAGTCCCCACTTATTGTACTCTTCTATTAGTTTTCGTGTCATATATTCGAGGTCGTCATAATCCTGAGCCACTACTATCTGATCATCGGCGAAACATAAAGTATACAAGGTGGTTTCGTCCAACGGAATTCCCATGTTTTGGCATTTTCTCTTCCATACTTTAAGGACTTGTTCCAAGTATATCTTGAAGAGCGTAGGCGAGATACAGCAACCTTGTTTAAGACCTTTATTTACTTGAAAGCCTTTGGTTAGTTTTGCTTTTATTTTAACTTTTGCCTTACTATTGCGGTATAACTCTTGGATGGCCTTAATTAGTTGTACGCTTATGTTTGTGTTTTCCAACGCTTTCCAAAGTAGGTTTAGTGGTATACTATCATATGCCTTCTGCAAATCCACGTAAAGCAGATGCAGCTCTTGACCGTATGCCATTTTCTTTTCAATAACTTGGGTTATACAAAAGAGATGATCTGAAGTCGATCTACCCGCCCTGAAACCAGCTTGTTCTTCTGCCTCCATGTCTTTATATTCGCTCTCTACTTTATTTCTTATTATTTTACCGTATATTCTGCTTAGCGTACTAGTCACAGATATACCTCTATAATTGTCACATATATCTTTCCTTCCTTTTTTGTGTATTGTGGATATATATGACGTTTTCCACTCAGTTGGGACTACAGTTCCATTTAAATATTTTTGGAAAAGATTCCGTAATCTCCAAAACAGTTCTTCAGTGCCATATTTAATAAGTTCGGCTGGGATATTTCCGGGTCCGGCAGATTTACCGCTTTTTAAGGTTGTGCACACGTTTTTGACCTCAGAGATTGTGAGGGGTACTGGAGATCCCATCGTTCTAATTATATTGTCTCTTGCGTCTTCCTTGAATTCTGCTCTATCTTCAGTTAAAAGTTTTTTAAAATGCTCATCCCATTCTTTGTCTGGTATTGGTGAAATGATATCTCTGCATGTTTCTTTTTTAATCGATCTTATAGTTTTCCAGCTTTCGGTACTTCTCCTACCTCCTAAGTAAGAATCTATTTTCTGACACTTTTGCGTCCACGAATGATTTTTCTTATCACTGATCATTCTTCTCACCTTTGATTGCGCGATTTTGTATTCTTGTCTGCTTCTATCTGTCTTTTGGGATAAGTAGGTGTGATATAATTTCCTTTTTTCCTCTATTTCTCTCTCAATCTCAGCATCCCACCAGTATGGTTTTCTTCTTTTAGAAGTTTCTTCCACTAATCCTAGTGCTTCTTTTGCAGCTTGGTGGATGCTTAATGTAATACATTCGTATTCCTCATCTGGGGTTTCACCTGAACTTGTATTAAGTTTTTCGTTCAGTCTCTTTTTGTATAAGTTTTTTACGCTGTCATGTTCTAGGCTTAGTAGATTATATTTACAGTGATCAATTTCTTCAATCACTGTATCATCAAGATGTTGTTGATGCAGGCTTCGGCCTTGATAAGGAAAGAGAATTTTGGACTCCAGAAAATAGTGATCACTTCCGCATGTTGATCCACGCTTTGTTCTGACATCTTGAATTTTTAGTTTTGTCTTTTGTTTAGTGATAAGATAATCAATGACGGATTTCAGGTTTTGTGAGGGTTTGGTCCAGGTATATTTGTGTATTTCCTTATGTTGAAAAAAACCGTTTTGGATTTTTAGGTTTAATTGCTCACATACTGTAATTAGCCGGTTTCCATTGTCATTAACAAGATTTTCTCCATATTGGCCAACTGTCAGATCATTAACTCTGTTACCGGTTCTACTATTTAATCTCCCAATATGACAATTTCTCTAGATGCACTTACTGCTGATATTTCATTGTGTATTTCTTCAAAAAAATTGTCTTTCACGGCTACATTTGCATCGTCGTTATACGCATAGATTCCAAAAATCGTAAGTCTCATTCCTTTTATTGTTATATTCATTTTAATTAGCCTTTCATTGACTGCTTCCCAGTTGGTGATAAATTTTCTAAATCTTTTGTTGACCAAAATAGATACTCCTTGTTGGGCATGTTTTTCTTTTGCCACTCCGCTATAGAAATGGTCATATTGTCCTAGGTTTTCAGATCCTTTTCCTTTCTTTTTCGTTTCTGTTAGTACAGCAAGGTCTACCTTCATTCTGCTGCACTCATGTACTATTTCATTCATTTTTCGATTCATTCCTTGTACGTTCCATGTTCTTTGCTTGGTTCGTCTTAGGTTTTTCATTTCTTTCCGAGGCGTTTGATTGGGTTTTTTAACAGTGTACGTTTTTTCCGGGTATCAGAGAGTTAGTCTGATGCCCCAACCCCCAACCTGGAGGACCAGGTGATTTTTGATCGAGGTTTTCTTCCCCTAGCCTTTGACGATTCCAACGCCGGTACTACAAGGCAGTAGTCTTTTATACTATCCCTAAAAGAAAGGGTTGCCACCTACGCTATGATCACCGTACCGAGGTCCATTCTCTCCGCCTTTCATATCGATGTGGTCTTCTCCCGTAACCCTGGGAAAGGGACCCCATACAGGTGTTAACTCTCCGGGTCGAAGAGTACCTGGAATCTACGGAGGGCAGGGGTCGATTCATTTCCCCTGATAGACATCTGACGAGGTCTACCCGTACCCCATTTTAGTTATTTTTACTTTTCTATATTGTTATATATTTTTTATTTTTATAAAAAAACACCGAGGCGAAGAAAAAATATTTTTCAGTCAGCATAGTTCTTAGTTTTATAACGGGGAGAATTAAGTGGCTAAGGTGGAATAAGGCCAAGGAGTGCATTAGGCTGGATTTGAACCAGCGACCTTTCGCTAACTAGGCTGATATAATTTATACCTAGGGCGCTAAAACTAACCTTTGTTTGTTCTTAGTTTTCGTTTTTAAAAGACTAGATGAAAGAAGAGAAAGCAATTTGGAAATGAAAAGAAAAATTAATAATAACAATGAACAACTTGACATAAATAAACTTACACAAAATAAAGCTATATACAAAGAAAGGCTGAAGAAACAGCTAACCCGATGCAAAAATGAAAATATAAGAGCTATGACCAAAGTAGGAAAAGACATCGCACAAAAAGATAAAAAGAGGGAAAATTGTATATCACAAGAAATAAAAAAACTGATGGAAAAAAGGCGGACCCTCGAGAGAGAAGGAAAAAGAACATCTATAGAATACACAGAAATAAATAAAACTTTAAGAAAAATAATAAAAGAAAGAGCCAAGAAATTAAAGTTAAGAGAATTATAGAAAATAACATAAACATGAAATATCTAAGGCCGATTCTAGGTAGATTTGAAATGATTAAAATAAAGGATATTAACGACATAGAAACTAACTTTAAAGAGGCATAAATATCACTCAACTATTCTATACAGAATTATACCAAACAAAAAGGGAACCATAGCGATAGACCATGAAGAAACTCCAAACAAAAATAAAGAACATAAACTCAGAGCTACAACCTGAAATAAGCAAAGCGGAAATAAAGAGAGCATTAAAGAAAATGAAAAATAACAAATCACCTGGAAAAGACGGAGTAACGGTAGAAATGCTTAAGTACGGTGGTAAAGTTGTAGTTGATACCCTCCATATTCTCCTGAATAAAATACTAAAACAAAAAATAATCCCAAACAACTGGAAAGAATCCATATAACCATTATTCTACACAAGAAATGCGATAGAGCAGACCTAAAAAACTATCGACTTATAACACTTCTCAATGTAATTTATAAGCTTTTCACGAAAATATTAACAGATAGAGTAACAACAAAATTTGACGGATGTCAATCAAAGGAACAAGCAGGCTTTAGAAAAGGTTTCAGTACAGTTGACCACTTATTAACCATGAAAATCCTAAAAGAACGAGCCAACGAATATAAAATTCCATTATATATTACGTTTATAGACTTCAAAAAAGCTTTCAATAGCATTGAGCATTGGGCAGTAAAAGCATCTTTAATTAATAGTTGAATAGATCACAGATATACAGACTTAATAGTCAATATATATAGCGAAGCAACAACATCAATCAAAATCCGCATAAAAAGACGTGTCAGAGGGGGTGACACAATATCCCCTAAATTATTTAACCAGGCCCTAGAAGATGATTTTAAAAGCTTAGATTGAATGGACAATTCTTGAACCACCTAAGATATGCTGATGATATCGCCTTAATAACAGACAAGAAAGAAGAACTGATAAAAATGTTGGAAGAACTGGATACAGCAGCTAAAAATATAGGCTTAAGTATGAACTACACTAAAACTAAAATCACAACAAACACAGATGAAGATATTACGGTCAGAATAAACCAAAATAAAATGAAACAAGTAAAGGAATATATATACCTGGAAACCTGGGACAAAGAAAGGAGAAAGGTGGTTCCAAAAAATTTGTCCACGGACAAGAATTAATCTTTTGTGGCTGCCTCATTTGTTTACCTAAATGATCTTGTTTATTATTATAGAAAAAATATTGCATTGTATATTTTTTGGTAAATAAATTATTTATTATTATTTATTTATATTTATTAAAGGAAGTGTCCGCTTAAAAGAGGTGTCCGCAAGGAGCGGTTTCACTGTATATACCTGGGACAAATTATTAAACTGAAAAAAGAAAACCAAACAGCTGAAATCAAGAGACGAGTAAGATTGGCCTGGGCAGCATTCGGTAAATTAAGCTACATATTAAGAAATAAAAAATATCCTTAGTACCTCAAAACGAAAGTGTATGACCAATGTATCCTTCCTGTACTTACCTATGGATCCCCAAAACACAAAATCAAACATGGATAAAGTAACACAAGCCCAAAGAGCAATGGAGAGACAAATGCTACATGTAAAGTTGACAGATAGAAAAAGGAATGAATGAATAAGAAACAAAACAAAAGTAAGGGATGTCAGAGGAGAAGTAGCAAAATTAAAATGGAAATTTGCCGGTCATAATATCAGACAGAAAGACGATCGATGGAACAAATGTATTGTAAATTGGAGACCTTGGGAAAAGAAAAGAAGTAGAGGAAGACCCCAAATGAGATGGGCGGACGATTTGAAGAAACACGCGGGAACTAGATGGATGAACACGGCGACAGGCAGAGAAGAGTGGAAGATATTGGGGGAGGCCTATGTCCAAAGATGGATTCAAGAAGGCTAAATAGATAGATAGATAGATGAAAGAACTTAGCATTTAGCTTAGAAATTCAAACGATGCATTCCAACTTGCATCTATTCATCTCCTATATAGCCATTAACTACTTGTCGTAACTTTAAACTCCATAAATTACGATTTGCGCTCGAAAACCGCCTTGGGTCGTATAACTTTATCTCTCTTTGGCTGCTTCCCCAGGACGACACAAAAGGCAAACACGAATAAACTGTTATTTTATGAATTCCGTTGTCCCCCTTGATGCTTATATCAGATTTGAGATTTGCTAAATTTTTAAGGTGTCTTTCTGGTTTTCGGAGGAAAAATTTCTATTCAGTGATCTATATAAAAAATAAAAGTAACGTACTTTTTCCAAGATAATAGATAGTTTTTGGTCGTGCCAAAAGTGACCAACGATTAACGTTATTTGACACTGTTGACATTTGAACTTCACATGTAGTTAACGGCTTCATAGCCACTTGCACCAAGGGTTTAGGGTCACACTTTAGCGTTAGTGGCCACTAAAGGTCTTGCCGCCCAAAGAAGATATATTTGGTCTTGCACCATTGAAAAGTGTCACTTAAAACGCCACTTTAGTGCTCTATTAGTTAGTGTATGAAATCCGACCCTAAAACAGACACTAAAGCCAAATATGAAGTTATTTAGATTGTTTTTTTTTTGTTTGTTTTTTTATCTTTCATGTTTTTTTTTTTGTGGTTTATGTGAATTTAGACGAAAATTTTTCATAAATGAATTATTAGGACAATTATTGTTTAGCTGAGGATTATGTTGGGAATGATGGATCCGGTACAATTTGGGTTTCCAGAAAATACATAGGTTCCCATAGGCGCAGCCAGTCGAGGGTTGCTCTGGGTTCTGTCCCCCCCTCAGCCAAAGAGTTTTTGAGATATTTTCCACATACTTCATAAATATGATAAAAGAAAATAGCATGCCCTATGGCATCATGGGGTTTCGGCCCCCCCAAAAAAACATTCTAGGTGCGCCACTGGGTACCAAAGATAGAATTATTACCAGACGTTGGATCCTGTAGCGTTTTTTAGAGACTTTGGATTATATGTGTATGTATTTTTTATAATTGCCCTATCCCGATACCTAACTCCGTTATTATTGGGAGTCAAAAGTTCGAACAAAAACTGGCTGATTTGGTAAATTATGGCCTCCTCAAGTACTGCAACAGTTTGTTTGTTGTATCTTATCATATACTGGTGCTTTAATAAGGTCTGTTAATTTTAATTGAACATCTCGTTGAACATCCTATACATATATTTTTACATTCTTGAATTTATCTTTTCATTTTGCTTTCAAATCTATATACGTCTTTAGCAAAAAAACCATGCCATAATTTACCAAATTGACCAGTTTTTGTTTGAACTTTCACCTCCCAATATAATAACCGAGTGACAGGGATTCTGAAATTATAAAAAATCACCCTGTACAGAGAATCACTTTATATGCTAGAGAATATATATATACATATATTTATATATATATATATATATATATATATATATATATATATATATATATATATATATATATATATATATATACAGTCCATGGCTTGGCTTGCGTCGTCTATAGTTTATTTTTTTTAAATTTGTTTGTTGAAAGTTAATTTTTTTTTAAATTTGTTTTGCAAATATGTCACAAAAACATAAACACTTTACATATCGAGAATTGAGTTTGTTAGTTAGTTTGTGTTGTTTTATAGATTTTTTATCACTAAAACACTATAGTGAATTATTACTATTTTATTATTACTTTATTTATAAAAGAAAAACTTATTAAAAATATTTTATATTTGTTCTATATATCTATATATCTATATATTTTATTATTACTTTATTTATAAAAGAAAAACTTATTAAAAATATTTTATATTTGTTCTATATATCTATATATATATATATATATATATATATATATATATATATATATATATATATATATATATATATATATATATATATATATATATATATATATAGAACAAATATAAAATATTTTTAATAAGTTTTTCTTTTATAAATAAAGTAATAATAAAATAGTAATAATTCACTATAGTGTTTTAGTGATAAAAAATCTATAAAACAACACAAACTAACTAACAAACTCAATTCTCGATATGTAAAGTGTTTATGTTTTTGTGACATATTTGCAAAACAAATTTTAAAAAAAATTAACTTTTAACAAACAAATTTAAAAAAAATAAACTATAGACGACGCAAGCCAAGCCATGGACTGTCAAAAACGTCAAAACCACGCCATTTGGTCATTCGGCCAAAGCAATTTCTACTTAAATAATTTGGCAACGCCACTTTCGTTATTGGCGTTCAAAATTGTTGGTAAAAGTGGATCCACACTAAAATTAAAAGTAACACTTTTGAAAGTGCTACTTTGTGTTATGTTTGGTGCAAGTGGCTATCAATGCCGCAAGCTCACGGACGGTTAACATAAGAATTTTGACGTACCTATGTAGAACCAAGGCCAACACAAAAATAGAGGCCACGACCCTGAAAAAATCAGCTGTTCTCCCGGGGCTGAATTTTACATTGGGTCTTATGGGAGGTCAGACGTTTTTTTATGATATTTTCAAAATGGCACTACAGATTTCCGCAAAACTTCAGTGAAATATTCTCAGACACCATCCCGATATTCCACCAAAGGTTTGTAAGGAAGCAACATGATTAAAAGGTTAAAATCTTCAGGATTTAGCATTCCTTGTTTTGAATTCAAATTATCCGCCATGTACCACATGCCAACTGTTATATTTGACATGTATTTGACTTTGTCATATGTGATTGTCACATTCGCTTCTGCTTTAAACTTAATTTTTGTGTGAGCCAGGGCTATCAAAATGGACGGGCCACGATCCTTCACTTTGTTGACGTCACATCCGGGGCTGATTTTTTTTTTGATGGTCACGTTACGACACAGCTGATTGTCTTTAAAATATTGAAGTTGGAATGACGTTTCATGGATATTTGATTTTTTTTTAATAAAGCCGTTTTTGAGATTGTTTTTACTTTATTCTGGCAGAACAATTTTTTTTTAATGTATAGTAAGCCCTAATTTTTCATAGCCGCTTCATTAGCTCACACAAAAATTAAGTTTAAAGCAGAAGCGAATGTGACAATCACATATGACAAAGTCAAATACATGTCAAATATAATAGTTGGCATGTAGTACATGGCGGGTAATTTGAATTCAAAATAAGGAATGCTAAATCTTAAAGATTTTAACCTTTTAATCATGTTGCTTCCTTACAAACCTTTGGAAGAATATCGGGATGGTGTCTGAGAATATTTCAGTGAAATTTTGCGGAAATCTGTAGTGCCATTTTGAAAATATCATAAAAAAACGTCTGAACTCCCATAAGACCCAATGTAAAATTCAGCCCCGGGAGAACAGCTGATTTTTTCAGGGTCGTGGCCTCTATTTTTGTGTTGGCCTTGTGTGAGCTAATGAAGCGGCTATGAAAAATTAGGGCTTACTATACATTTAAAAAAAAATGTTCTGCCAGAATAAAGTAAAAACAATCTCAAAAACGGCTTTATTTAAAAAAAAATCAAATATCAATGAACCGTCATTCCAACTTCAATATTTTAAAGACAATCAGCTGTGTCGTAACGTGACCATCAAAAAAAAAATCAGCCCCGGATGTGACGTCAACAAAGTGGAGGATCGTGGCCCGTCCATTTTGATAGCCCTGGTAGAACGTGCGAAATTGTGTTTTAGCGAGCTTTTATTAGACACTTATTGGAATAAAACCTGACTTTATTTTAAAATCGACCCCATGGTGACATATTTACATATAAAAACAAGCTGCTTTGCTTCAAAATTCGGCCTTTGTGTATTTAAAAACCGGACTTATTAGTGTATGCATTTATTAAATGGAAGTTAGCGACTGAATTTTTGCTTTGGTATGTCAATTTTGAGAGGTCAGCTGTTAGTTTTCTGTGTGAATGTGTCAGAATAAAGTCGACACTAAAATAAAGTCAGGTTTTATTCCAATAAGTCCCTATTGTATTCCGCGCCATTTCCGATCGGCTGACGCTAGATGCACAGGAGTGCGTTCATGATTTGGGTTAAAATTTACCGTGTGTATTTTTTTATTGGCGGATTTGAATCGAAAGGAATTTCCGGCTAATAACAGAGATTTAAAAGATGAACCCAATTTATGTTATGCTTTGAAGGGACCAAAAGGTTCTTTTGTATTTGTTTTGACATAATATGCACATCCAATATTGATATACAAAAAATAAAAAATATCGTCTTCTTCACTAGTGCTCCACCCTCTCTTCATGCATCAAACCTAAAAAGTTTCATCAGCAGGGGTGCGTTTGAAAATTGTTACCCTAGGGTAAAGGTTATACCTGTGCTAGCCCAAAATCGTTCAAAAATGATCACGGTCAAAACGATGATGTCATACACCCGCGTTCGAAAATCAAAAAGGTGATGACCCGGGTGCGCCTAATTCACCGCGGTCAGGAGCAAGCCGAGATTCACCCGCGATTGCGCACTAGCGCTTAACTTAAAGTGTTTATTGTTTTTTTTTTATTTTGTGTTATATTTCACATACGACTCTCCAATAAATCTATAATTATTTAGAAAAGTAAAAATGAAAATTCTCAAACTAAATCAAATTTAAAAAAAATCCAAATCATGTGTTATTAATCACCATACTTTCGAAAATTTATAAGGCCATATTTACCCAGGGTAATTTGGCTTTTTCGGTGACGTCATCAATATCGCCTTACCCTACCATCACCCTACCCTCGCCTTTTATTTTCAAACGCACCCCAGGGGGGGGGCCTCGCATGTGCGACAAGGAGCAAAAAACTGTCTAGCCACAGACACGTGTTTCGAACTTATTGTGATCTCCGCAGTGTGGCATAAGTCAAAAGCGGACTATAACGCCTGACCAGCAGAATTAAATTGAAAACTAATCCATTTCTCAAAGTGGAGTATTGTAAATACAAAAAATAAAAAATCGTCTTCTCCACTAGTGCTCCACCCTCTCTTCATGCATCGAACCTAAAAAGTTCCATCAGCAGGGGGGCCTCGCATGTACAACAATGAACCGCACATGCGAGGCCCCCCCTGCTAGTGAAACTTTTTAGGTTCGATGCATAAAGAGAGGGTGGAGCACTAGTGGAGAAGACGATTTTATATTTTTTATATTTACAATACTCCACTTTGAGACATGGATTTGTTTTCAATTTAATATTGATATTATTAATCAATTTGAAGTTTAGTGAAAAACTTGGCTTCTAATAATGAGGTTCCGTCCTCATTAGTCCTTGTGATACGCAGTTACACTTTTGTGACTTTGACATCATATAAACATTTTTCCTAACCAGAAATATTAAAAAAATTAAATAGATATAATTAAATTAAAGGCAAAACTGATAAAAAGAGGTTGATTGTATTTTGACAAAAAAAAACGCACAGATAAAAACAACTCAAAGACATTTTTCAGAATTTATCTTGTGGCTGTCATTATGACAAATAGCTTGGAAATGTCACAAAAGTGTAACTGCCTATTGAAAATGTGTAAGTGGGTTGAAAAGGGCAATAAACCTATAAAAACGCATCGGGTGACGCTGCATTTAAAACCGATGAAAATTCTTGTCCCGTCACATGATGCGTTTTTTGAATCAGGGTGGGCACGCATAGGTGGAAACTAGGCTTTAAGTGCCCAAACACTTGGTGGAATTTGAAAAAAAATTGACAAAAAAAAGGCGCAAAGTTGGCTTTAAGTTAGAGTTAGAGTTTGCTCTCATATGTTTCATCTTCGCTATGCGCATGCGCAACAACTTAAATTTTACCCAACTAATCGAGGTAGATAAATGGTTGTTCACCATGCGTTAATCGTGAACGTCATTCCGCCTTCCGATGTGCGCACCAAAGCCAGTAACCGAATCATGAACGGAAAATTCATCCAAACAGACGCGCGCGGCTCCAATCGTGAATGGGCAAAAAGTAACGCCGGGCGCGTTCGGTGTGCACACGACGCTATTACCCCAAGTCAGTGACTGCGGTGATTAGCGAAACCCATTTATTTTACATAGGGGAAGATGGGGGAATAAGAAACAGGGCTGAGGTTGTACTGCGCCACTATAGGTTGCGCGGCGCATCACAAGTTCTTAGCATTTGCGTTTCTTGAGGAGCATTCACACACGCGTTTAGGTACTCGCGATTGGATCGTACGCTCTAAAAATGCGTCACTTGTCTATGCATAGAAATAGAAAGGCAATAGATCTTGCTTCGACTACTGCGCAGGCAGTGGCGGTTGGTGACATTATAAATTGGGACAGAAATTTAAATTGCATTAAAAATGAGATAAAAAAACTTACCGAAACAATTTTATTTTAGTATTTTCCATACAAGCAGCTTGGTGTAGTTTTTAGTTTATTTGGTTATAGATAAAGTTTATGGCCCCGTAGAGCAACCTCCAAAATCCTACAGAATTTTAAACAGTCTATTAACCTACTAAGTGTATGTCTAATTTTTGTCATATTTTAATTATGTTCGGTAATGTTTTGCCTAGGCACTATTCAATTGGCATCTAATATCAGTCTTGCCTAGCATAGAAAATTCTATTCTACTTTGTGTCTTTTTAACGTTTCACTAAAGTGCTTGATATCACACATTCCCTTTGCACGCAGGATCACTTTGTGGATTGTTCATAACAAGAAAAATAAAGCAAAAAAAAACAATTTTTAGCAACGTATGATTTTTTATTAAATTTTCTATTATGTTTTTATGGAACACCCGTCGACATTAATTACACTAAAATTTTGGTTAATTTTTAGGTGCGGTCTATGTGGCGCTAAAGATTTTATTTGTAATCAAAGTTCATATATCAACGTATTTAAATTTGCACAGTTAATTATGTAATCGACGGTATTTACTTCCATTTTATAAACAAACGATAACGAAAACAAACAATGACAAGCGACCGGCAAGGCTTTTTACTACTGACAAACCCCAAATCAAAACAAATTCATACGTCTTCACTAAGGATAGAACCGGCAACGATAAATATGGCCGACGTCAACTAAAACAAACATTCCTCCCGGCCCAGCGCGAGAACAACCACCCATACACCATTGAGAAACGAGTGAAATTGAAACCTTCCCCGCGCGGCGCTGCCGGCTTGTAATTATTTACTCTAAAAAAGTTCACCCAATAGGGTGTTTGACAGTAGTAAAAAATAAATATATATTTATTTTTAGATATCTCTTTCTTCTTGGGTATGCTAAAAACAAACTTTTTTGTTTAATTTTTTCTCAAATTCATAGTTCTCTTAATTAAATAAATTCATTGAATTAAAACAATTAGCCACGTAATTCAAAACAGGCGGTCTACCAGTCAGCCGCGAGTGACGTCACAAAACAGTAAACGCCTCGAACGAACTTATTTTCTGTGTTTTTTTCTTATGAATGGTAATGTTTGCTTTGGTTTAAAGTGCGAATTATTGTCCTAAATTAGATTTTATTTTGTGTTTTGCTTATAAAAAACATTTTCAATCGCAAACGGATCCTCCAAAGCCGATAGCTCCAACTTGCCAATGCTGAATTATTTTATGGTGGCAGGCTTCTTTGCCAAAAACAGTGATTTTTGTTCTGCGGAATTCAGAAACGTTAAAATGTTGAAGTAATCGATGTCTTATATATAACTGAAAGTTTTTTATGATATTCTTCGCCTACTTTTACTCATTTAGATTTTGAGGTTAGGTTATGTGTTTTGCTTTTTTGATTAATATGCCACTTACAATAGATTCAATTAATTCACAGAAAAAAAACAAAAATAAAAATCATGTAATAAACCCAGGGGGGACAGGTAGGCAAAAAGTGTACAACGACCGGCAATACTTGAAGTACTGCATAGGTTACACTGCATAGTCCTGCGTAGGTACTGCCTAGTCCTGCCTATGCACTGCCTAGTCTTGCATATGCACTGCTCAGTCCTACATTTAGCCTGAATGTGCACTGCCTAATCCTGCATTTAGAGGTACTCGCTAGTCCAGTCTAATAACTGCCTAGCACCGCCTAAAAATTTGTACACCTTTCTGCCTATTATAGTTGTTCACCCCTTGTAATAAACATAACCTCAAAAATTTCGTCGTCATTTACGAAATAGTTATATATATTAAAGACAACGTGAGAAAAATTAATATAAACAATTTAGTTATACTCACATCAAAGTGATCTTCACAAATGTAAATGATATGTATTAGATAAGGCCCTTAGGTCTCTTCGAGCAAGTTCTAGCAACTTTTTCCGGTCTTTTACTGCTGTAGGCACATGAATAAATAGTTTTTCAGGTGTTTTTATGCTAGTATTCGAACACTGAGGCACAAAAAACAGCAAAAACACCCAAAAGCAAATAAACACTTGAATGCCGTGTATCTGTCCGCGAGTTTACTGCGCTGTGACGTCATTGCAACGCCATGCTAGAAATGAGCGTTTTAGCAGCAAATTCAAATCGGAAATTAGAAAACTTGATTTTAAATGTAGTCATGATAAAATATACTATTTTACTAATTTTGCGTAGCAAATTCGAGATCTATGTAAAACTAAACTCTTTTCTAATATTTGTCAAATACCCTATTAATCGCTTGTTATTAAACACAGATAATAAAAAGAACTAGACAATCA
Organism: Aspidapion aeneum; assembly: GCA_963576565.1. NCBI lineage: Eukaryota > Metazoa > Arthropoda > Insecta > Coleoptera > Brentidae > Aspidapion > Aspidapion aeneum. Next base: position 37,733,345 of record OY755039.1, read on the forward strand.
TGTAGTAAGGGAAGATTTAACTTTTTTAAAAATAAATCAATTAAAAATACTGTTTGTTCTCTAGTTTTGGGAGGGCGCTGCCCCGTTGCCCTCCCTGTAGTAGCGCCACTGGTCTCGCCCCTCAAAACTTTTTCCTAATACGCCACTGAAAATAGTGTCAGTTGGTTGACAATTTTTGCTTAACTACCTAGTCGGATCAAAGTTACAGATTAACTTGAAATAATTAGGCATTAAAATCAATAGAGAATAAAGCCTTTTCAAAAAACATCTGAAAGGCTGTCAAACCCTTAAAAAGGGTAGAAATAAAAACTAATATGCTGAAAATGTGCACTAGCGTAGTCCTCTTGATCCCATTGGGGGGGGGGGGGGGGGGGGGAATGCATGATAGCCAAAAACGGGCCCCCTTGCAAACAAAATCCACATGTTCGTGGATTTTTGAAGTGCCCCAAAAGGCCTCTGTTAAGTTCTTGTTGAAACGGCCTGTATATTAAAAGATACATTTAATATTATTTTTAGCTCACACATATACTATACTATAGTAGTGTGAGCTATGGTGATCCTAATTTTTTGGAGAAAAAAAAAGTTGCTCCGATTTCAAAATTTTTTATATATCTTTGCGTTTCAGATGATTTTGAAACTTTTTTGTTGCGCCGTCTGTCTGTCTGTATGTCTGTCTGTCTGTATGTCTGTCTGTCTGTATGTCTGTCTGTCTGTATGTCTGTCTGTAACGACCAACGCGCATAACTCAAAAAGCGCTTGGCCGATTTTAATGAAATTTGGTACCTAGGCTGGGTCTTGCGTCGAGATGGTCCCATTTAAAAATGAACAAAATCCACCGAACACAAACCAAATAAAAGGGTGGGGGTAGATTTCAAAAATTAAAGTTTATGTAAAAATATGGCGTGTGTGATATCAAACGAAAGGTAATTGAGTCTGCAGTTAAACAAAATACATTTTAATTTATTTAAAAAAAAAGGGTGGGGGTATATTTTAAAAATTAGAGTTTAAGTGAAAATATGGCATGTGTGATATTAAACAAAAGGTAATTGAGTCCGGAGTTTAACAAAATACATTTTAGTTTTTTGTTTTTCTTAAGGGTGGGGGTAGATTCCAAAAATTTGAGTTTAAGTCAAAACATGGCTTGTGTAGTATCAAAGAAAAGGTAATTTAGTCTGGAGTTGAATAAAATATATTTCAGTTTTTAGTTATATTAGCTCACACGTACACTATAACTATAGTACCTAGTGTGAGCTTAGGGGCCCATATATTGGCAGAGTATTTTTTATTGCTTTAAGCAAATTACTGTACTAACCGAAATTGCTAAACATATATCGACATATAGATTATAAATAAAAAACAGTGAAATACATCTGTATTATTATTATTTTCTTGGGGATTTTTTCTCTACAATTTGATGAATTGCTTTGCAAAAAGTGCCAGTTTTATAATTTCGTGTATAATGTGCTTTTAATTTTCATGATAAATTTCTTTTTTCAGAAATAATGATGGTGGTTGACTATTAGGATTTACTAAGTGCAATACAAGTTCACACTCCATAAGAAATCAGGTACTCAAAATCAACAGTTTAAAATTTCCACAACGAATTACAGGAGCTACTAGTACATCGTCGTTGGTTCGATGAAACCTGATATGTGACATTTGTTTCAAAAATAAGTTTTTTGCATAATCAATTAGCCCTAGTAATAATGGATATCCTATATAAAATTATTTGCAAAAAAATTTAATAATAACGTTAATTGAAGCAAGGATAAAAAAAGGATCCAGACAGCTTATAAATGGCATCATAGACCTTTTTTGTCTTTTCTGTAACATTTTATTTTGAACACAAATCAGTTTTCAGTAAACCAACGACCATATATTATATTATTATGTTTGAACCTTTTGTAAGAAAATTTGTTTTGAATGTTACTTATATTATTGAAAATTAGTTTTCTATAAAGAATAGGTTTTTTTTTTCAGAAAACATTTGTTTTTTATAATATAGAAAATTTAACCTAACCTAACTGTTTGTGTGTGTATGCTCTATATACTCCAATTCAAAAAAATTGAGACAACATTTACTAACAGTTTGACGAGTCTGACATTTAAAGATTATTAATAATGCCACATCTGTCAAACAGTCAATAAAAAGTGTCTCAATTATTTTGAATTTGATTATAGAACTATTTTAGAGTTTATTTATAAGAATATAGAATGTAAATTTATAATAATAATAACTGAGTAGGCTGTAAATTTAAATGTTAGAAAATAGTTTTGCTAAATAAGAAATAATTGGTTGTTTTTTAAAACTGTAGTAGAGTGTATTTTCAGATATTTTCTAATAATTTTTTTTCAAGCTCCTGTTAAGAAGTTTTCTATTTTTATTACTATGCTGTAATTTATTTAAAAAAAAAAACAATAAATCGGCAGCAATATATTTGTTATTTGTAGCAATAGAATAATAAATATTTTTAAACAATAAATAAATGTAAAAGTAATTTGATTGGTTTCAGGGCGGGTAGATCGACTTCAGATCATCTCTTTTGTATAACCCAAGTTATTGAAAAGAAAATGGCATACGGACAAGAGCTCCATCTGCTTTACGTAGATTTGCAGAAGGCATATGATAGTATACCACTAAATCTACTTTGGAAAGCGTTGGAAAAGACAAACATAAGCGTACAACTAATTAAGGCCATCAAAGAGTTATACCGCAATAGTAAGGCAAAAGTTAAAATAAAAGCAAAACTAACCAAAGGCTTTCAAGTAAATAAAGGTCTTAAACAAGGTTGCTGTATCTCGCCTACGCTCTTCAAGATATATTTGGAACAGGTCCTTAAAGTCTGGAAGAGAAAATGCCAAAACATGGGAATTCCGTTGAATGAAACCACCTTGTATACTTTATGTTTCGCCGATGATCAGATAGTGGTGGCTCAGGATTATGACGACCTCGAATATATGACACGAAAACTAATAGACGAGTACAATAAGTGGGGACTAGAGGTTAATATCAATAAGACAGAGTATATGTGTATTGGTGGAACGAAACAGGATCTAATCTTATATACTGGGCAGCGAATTCAGTCCTGTGATGAGTATAAATACTTGGGTCTAAAAATTACAGCTGACGGAACACTAGACAAAGCTATAAAAAATAAAAACGTACAAGGAAGAAAAGCAATAACTTTATTAAATGGAATAATTTGGGACCAAAGTATATCAAAACATAACAAAAAGCTTATATATAACACCATTGTAAAAAGTATTATTACATACGGCTCAGAAGTATGGCCAATCAAAGATAGAACAGAAAAAATGCTTTCCGCTACGGAGATGGACTATTGGAGAAGAGCAGCAGGGAAATCAAAAAGAGAAAGAGTTACCAATCAAAGAATAAGAGAAATTATGACAGTGGGTGAACGTACTCTAGTGGATGATATAAGAACAAAACAACTGGTGTGGTACGGACATGTACAAAGAATGGATGATGGAAGACTACCTAAACAAAAATTACAATGGAAACCAACTGGCCGAAGAAAACGAGGAAGACCAAGGAGAAGCTGGAGAGAAGGAATAGATAGTGAAATAAGAATAAGAGGCCTAGATGATGAATTATGGGCAAACAGAAACGAGTGGAGATTGGGTATCGGAAGACGTAGAACGTTGTGAAACCGATAAATATATATATATATATAAAAGTAATTTTTCTGAGCTTCATTTATAGTGCACCTCTGCACCTATGTCAAATTATGTACTACTATAAAGTTTCTAAAATTTGTTTGAAGGAGGGGAAGGAAATTGTCCCAAAATATTTTCTCCAATTAGAAATTGTTTAAAAACATTTTTTAATTAAAAAAAATTTGACATTTTCTTTAAAAAATATTAGCTTCCTGTTTTTCTTTTAGAAAGTGTTTTTGTTAAAAGATAATATTTTTGAACAAATCTATGTTCCAACAAAACATAAATATGCAGTAGGTAAGAATATGGTTTTCTCTCGGGTTTTCTTTTTTTAATAAAAATGTTTTTATTGGTTGTTGATACTGTTCTGAGAGAAACACAAAACTCCTCTGCAAACAATAAAATCTGTTTTGCCTTGTTTAAAAAAAAACAAATTGAAGGGTGTTTTATCAGATCGGGATGGTTATTCTCTACTTTCTGTGAGGTGAGGTGAGTGAAAAGTTCACTTTCACGGGTGAACGTGAAATGATTTCACCACCTTATTACACGGGGAAATGAATCCACAAGGTGAGCACTAACCTCACGGTAGAGACAATCAAGAATAAACACCCTGATCCAAAATTGATCTAAATTAACCTAAAATGTGGTTTGAACTGAAATATCCTACCTGATAACTTTTAACATGCTTTGTCAAAAACGATCTATAAATGTAGAACAGGTTGTTTTAAAAAATGTTCAATGAACACACCAAGAAAGTTCTCATAGGTACATAAAACTCCAATGCAAAATAATTGAGACACTTTTTATTGACAAATGTAACATTACAATTAACATTTAAATGTCGGACTCATCAAACTGTCAGTAAATTTTGTCTCAATTTTTTTGAACTGGAGTTTACATCTATCCATTATATTTTTCGTTGGAAAGACAGAGATAATAAGGACATTTTAAAACTCTAAAAATTTTGACAACTGTTATTGTTATAGTTATTTTTAAGGTTTCACAACCTGACTAATTTGGCTTTGTTTTCCTGGCCATTTTTACACTTACTATTGGTAGAATCCTCCTCAATTAAAAAATAATACTTTTAAGCTTATTTTTATTAAAAAAACTACCAAACTTTACACACTTTGAGGTCAGTTGTTAGACATAAATGTGATGAAAAAGTAAATAACTACTAAGTAACAATAAAAATCCCAATAATTATAATGAAGTGCTTATTAACCACAGTCAAGTTTGTGCATTTTGGTATTTTTTTAAAGAAAAATTAGTTTAAAAGTATTATTCTTTAATCAAAGAAGATTCTACTAAAGGTAAGTGCAAAAATAGTCAGGCAAATAAAGTAATTCAACCTAAGTTGTGATACCTAGACAACAACTATAACGATAACAAATTGTCAAAGTGTTTCAAAATGTCCTTAATAGGTATAGTAGAATTTTTATGAATATAGAGTTACATCATTTCCTGGTATCTTTGTTTATTATATGGGGGCATTGTTTATTGATCTAAGAGCTGGCTATCGAGGGATATGAGTCACTGGGTAAAGTAGATTTTTTTTATACATGTTTTAAGTTATAGTTTTATTTATTTTGTTTCTTATATGTTGTCTCCAATAATAGCATAAAAAAGAAGATTCTTATTGAAGGCAGTAAACATACAATTGGTCAAAACTTTACCTTATCGTTTACAAAAATGCATGTCCCCACATCTCTATTATGCTTGCACCCTGACTTTTTTATTTTCTTTCTTATATTGTCTCTGGTAATACTACAAATTGTCTTATTTAAAAAACAAATTTTCGCCAGGAGGCATGTACAGCTATCCATAGGAAAAGACCTAGTCATTCTGGGTGTTGAGGTAAATTTATTTTTGTTGAAAATGAAATTTTTAATTTATTTGTGAAAACAACTAGCTGCTGTCGCTTTTGAGGTATATGTACTATGTTATTTTCTCAAAAATTGTGACAAACTTTGATACTACTTCGGGAATGTACTTTCTCAATCTAGATTTGAAAACCGCGTTTTGCCAGCTATATTGTGGTTCGTAGAATTTTTTATTCACAGGTACCAGTATTTGCGTTTGTAAAAAAGAAAGCAGCCTGTACTTTTCGTTTAAATGTTTAAATCAATTTTTATTTAGTGTTTTATTTTTCTTGGGTTAGAAATATTTGTTTTTACTGGAAAAGTCAAAAACAGCTGTCCTGTGTAACAGCGCCGCTGTGTAATTGATGTCAAAACTAAATTAAGAATTAAGAAAAAATTACAGATTTCTATCAGAAAGTACCGCTGGCGTGCACAGCAAAAACCTAGTAACTCGACTTACTCGAAAATGAGATTTTTATATCATTGAAATAACCGTAAAAAACGGCACCAGAGAGTTTTTCTAGAATGTGGCTATCTTAGAAAACAAGGAAGTTGAATGTAGTTACTATGTAATTAAATAAACTATGGTTAGTATGTAGTTAAATAAACTTCAAACTCTATTTCCCAAAACACTAGTTTTTGACTCACTAGGTTTCTGCTTTGCACGACAGACCATGTCTCTCTCTTTCATCTTCCTTTTTCGCAGTTCGTGAATCGACGATCACGTGATCAAAATAAATAAAAAAAAAAAACCATGCAATTTCAAAATTTGGGCGATCAAGCCATATGATAGAAACCAATTATAACTTATTTTTTTGTTGTGTTAGATAAACAAAAGAATTTCGGGGTGCTGACTTTTTTCCGATTTTGAAAAGATGGTCTAAAACGATGGCAAAATGCGAAAAACCCATAGAAAAATGTGCATATTTTAGAAAAAAGCTGTGGAGGAGAAAATAGGGGAGTACAAACACGCATCGTTGCCAAATTTCAAAAAAAATAATTTCTAAAATGTTTGATAAAACCCAAAATAAGGCAAATTTCAAAAAAAGAAAAAAAGTCAGCACCCCCAAATTCGATGAAGAATTTACTAGAAAAAACAAAAATTCCTCTAATGCTACCAGTTTCTCCCTGGATGACCTGGTTGAAAAAGCATCATATGGATAATTTCCAACACTGCAATTGTGTAATTTATCTCAGAAATAGGGATGAGACGGGCACCTTAAACCACCACCCTCATGAGGTCGTGGTGGTCAAATACATTGACAATAATAATAATAGACTTTAGAGGAAACATGTGGTGGTAATTACAGAATTATTGAAATACAGTCAGGCTATAATTGTGCTAGGCACTATTTTGACACAATCACATTGAAAACTGACAGTTGATCCTTCAAAATTGACATACCAAAGTCGAATTTAAAACTGTCGTCGTTTATTTTCAATTAATAGGGACTGATTGCAATAGTGCCAGGCACTAATTGTGCCGGGCACTTTATTGACAGTTTCGCATTATAAGAACAGCTGTCTTCTTTCAAAATAAGGCCTTTGTGCATTATAAGAGCCGGAATTAACAGCTATTAATGGAAAATAAACGACTGGATTTATAAACTGGATTTCTTATTTCAGTTTTATATATATATACAGTGGCGTATATAGAAAAAAGTTTCGGGGTGGGCCCGAGGCAGTTTTGGGGGGGGGGGGGCCCGAGACCCCATGAGGGCGTATTTTATGCTATTTTATGTTTTTATTCATAAAATATGTCGAAAATATCTAAAAAAATCTTAGCTTCGGGGGGGGCCCGGGCCCCCCAGGCCCCCCCCATATATACGCCAGTGTATATATATATATATATATATATATATATATAGTGCCCGTCACTATTATTGCCTGGCCTTATTGCAATAAGTCCCTAATCAAAGAAGGCACTATTTATTCCGGTTCATATAGTAAACAAAGGCCGTGTGTTGAAAGATCACAGCTGATATTACAATGTGAAGGTCTCAAAATTGTGCCTGGCATTATTATAGCCTGGCTTTATTTTAATAATTCTCTATTATTGGCATCAAAACGCACCCATAGCAACAGTCGCTATAAACTTACAGCCAAAAAAGTGTTTCAAGCGTCCTTTTTTTGTGTACGTATTCCAATTAAAAATGGACAACTTAGAAGATTTAAAAATCTTCCCCGACAAATACTTGAAGCAGTTAAAGAGGCGATCAATACTCTAGTTCCGCAGAAGTCAGAAGAAAGGTACAAAAAGAATTTCAAGTGTTCCAGGGCTGGTGCTACCAAACTAAAGTATCCACCATGAAAAAGGAGGTAATATTAGCATATTTCCACAAATTAGCAAAAACACACGCTCCATCGACTCTTACTTAAAGCGAGCCAACGATGGATACAAACCGAAAAAATCTATGGTTCTAGAGCAAAAAGAAGCCGAAAATTTCATATTTAATGCTCCAGATAACATCTATTTAATGATTAAAGTGGTCACTATCTTTGGATTAGCTGGAGCTTGTCGTCGTAAAGATCTAATGAAGATTACCACTGATGATATAGAAGATAATGGCAAAATTCTGATAGTTACCATACCTTGTACAAAAACCAACAAGCACCGAAAATTTGTTTTTTGCGATCCGGGAGAGAACAAACCAAGCTACATTAACTTGTATTAAAAATATAAGGCCTGTTCAAATAAAACACTTTTTTTATATTATAAAAACTGACAGTGTACAAGCCAAAGCGTTGGAATTATTACTTTTGGGAAAATGCCTTGCAATATTGGGGGTTATCTTGGATTGAAAAATCCAGAGTTGTTTACCGGGCACTGCTTCCGGAGGTCATCGGCAACCCTTTTAGCAAACTCTGGCTGCAATATAACGAACATTAAACGACACGGTGGGTGGAGGTCAACCAGTGTGGCCGAATCGTATGTTGAAGAATCCATAGAAAATAAATGCAGTAATGACGTCCAAAATGCAATAATCCTTCATTCATAATTGTTTCCAAATGAAAACCCATCCTCCTACACACAAGTTTCATTTTCAACAAGTACCGATGTTACCAGAAGCACCGAAGGAAGAATCCTGTAAAGTGTTACAGCCTGTACAGACCAATATACCCTCCTCCATTCACTACACTAGTTATTCTCAGCAGCAAACTGATCAAGGCATTTCTGTAGTGGGCCAAACACCAATAGTTCAGGCAAGATTCGGGAAAATCCACTTTCTAGAAGCATTTTATATTACTTTTTGGCAAATGGGCAATTCCCCCTATTTTGACCCCGCTGAATCCGAATATCCCTGTTGCCAACTCGAAATATTGACAGGGGCTGAGATATTCAAGATGGCGGCCAAAATGGCGGCGGAATTTTAAATTGCCGCTGGAAAGCCCAAATTGTCACAGGTGTACATTCAAAATATATATTTGTATAATTAAAAAATAATAACATATTATTTAAACCTCTTCAGACCCCCAAAAATCTGAAAGTTTGAGGCTTTATAAAATTTTCTTAAAAACTAAGCTTCTAAGAGAAAAATTTATAATATACTTTATTGTAGACAATAAAATTTCCTTTATAACATGGTATAACTTAATAAAGTTAGACTAATAACAAGCTCTCCAGCGGCGTCCGTTAATTAAAGTAACTAAAAAAAGTTGAAAAATTACCTATGTTTTTTCCAAGATTTATTTAATTTTTTTAAAAACTAATATATACAGAAAACCATGTATTACATTTTGGTATACTCAATAAAATTTCCTTCCAAATGACGTGTAACGCGATTAAATCGATTTTATAAATAAAACTTCAGGGGCATCCGTAAATTAAATTAATTTTGAAAAAACAGAAAATAAACCATTTTTGTTACAGGTTTTATCTAATTTTCTCAAAAACTAAGCTTAACATAAAAAAACTTATTTTACAGTTTTTTGTAGACAGGGAAATTCCGTTTTTAAAAATGTGAAACTCGGTGGAGTTTGGCTTATAGCAACCTCTCCAGCGACGTCCGACAGTGGGGGTGATTTCAACAAATCATTAAAAAAAACATGTTTTTCATAGGTTTTATTCAATTTTCTTAAAAACCAAGCTCTTTATCAAAAACCGTGTTCTATACTTCGTCATAGCCAATAAACTTTCCTTTCAAATGATGTATAATAAAGTAAAAGTTATTTTATATTTACCGCTCCAGTGGAGTTCTTAATTTAAAGAAATTATTAAAGATTAATCCAAACTAATCAATTTTGTGTCTTATTAGCTTTTTGGTGGATAATAAAGAGCTGCGGATAAAAGGTCGAAAGTACAAAAGGTCGAAAAAATAAGGTCGAAAGTACAAAAGGTCGAAAATACAAAAGGTCGAAATTACAAAAGGTCGAAAGTACAAAAGATCAAAAAACAAAAGGTCAAAAGTTTAAAAGGTCGAAAGTATGAGTACCTAATTATGATTATGCCCCCCCCCCCCAAACCGTTGCATAAGATTCACCACTTTATTTTTAGTTCCATATGCTTAAAAAAATAACCGAAAACACCTGTGTCAAAGTTACTACTGTTACTTTCTGCACAAAAATATTGCTTAGGGGGGGCCATGGCCCCTATGCCCTCTCCCCTTATAACCACCGGTGTTTTTTTGCTTTAAATAACTTATTTAGATAAATCAAAATATCTAATCTAAACAAAAAATAGTTTATTTTAATTTGGAAACATTTTATTTTAGTAGGTATAAATTACGAACCTTTTTGAAGTATTTATCATAACATTAACCTCACTTTGTAATATATCATTTAAAAAGAAATTCTTAGAAAATATATTTAAATATGCAAGAGAAACTGATTATTTCAGTTATTTTTGAAAATAAGTTTATATTAGTACGCCCCTAAAGCCTTAAATATAGCAACAACCCGACATTTTAATAAAGTTTTTAAAATAAAATGTTATGTTCTGCAATAAAGTATACTACAGATTTTTTCCTAAAAAGTGTAGTTTTTGAGAAAATTTTGAAAAACCTATAATAAACATGTTTCTTCTAAATAATCCTAATATATGTACGTCACTGAAGAGCTACTTGCTTTTCCTAACCTTATTGACCAATACATTGTTGGAAAGGGAATTTTATTCTCCACAAAAAACTGTTCTTTGCAATTTTTGATAAAAAGGATAGTTTTCGAGAAAATTGCATAAAACTGAAAAAAAAAACAGGTTTTTGGGGGTTTGGGGGGATTTTCTCCGTCCCTGTCAATTTTTCGAGTTAGCAATAGAGATGTTCGGATTCAGCGGGATCAAATTAGGGGGAAATGGTCTGTTGCCAAAAAGTAATATAATTTGCTTCTAGACCGAAAACGGAAAGCCTTTTAAAAAAATATGCTCTGACTACAACCAATCAAATTCAAATAAGAAACGACGTTCTTCAAGATGTTGCGGCATCTGCTATATTGCAGCATGCAACAAACACAAAGTGTACTTTCAATTTCAATATTTACCATCATTAACTGTTTCGTTATTGTTAATTAAATGTTCTTTACATAAAGTTTCTTATTAATATATCATGATAAAAAGATCCTGTTTCATTATTTTTCCGTGCATAAACAAATCGTGTGGAAAAATTAAAAAATCGTGCGGAAAAGTTACTTTTTCACACGATTTTTGTTTTGTTAAAAATAATGATATTTGGGACTAATTAAATGATTTATATAACTAGTCTATCTTTTCTAGCATTATTATAAAATCTTTGCGAATTAAAACATGTTTTTTTTTAGTGAAGATGGACAAAAACACTCGTGGGAAAAATCATTGTACCTAACTCTTGCGGAAACTATCTTTTCCACCCTTGACGGCTTACCCAAACTCCGTTCCGAGTCGTTCGTGCAACTGCAGTCGCGTGCGGAAAAGTACCACTTTCGGCACTTGTTAGGTAAATAACTATTTAAACCAAAAATCTCTAGTTTGGAGCGAATTTGTTCTAACTTCCCACGCTGTATAGGATCAGCGATATTTAGTTGCTTCCGCCCTTTCAGCAACTTTTAGTATGGTTTCAACTTAATTAAGAATTAAATTAATAGTGGAAATCAATTCCAGTTGCTTGTTGCCGAACAAGGTAGAATTTCAAATAATTTCTAGTACACTAAACACTAGTTCGTGCTATAGTGTCAACAAGAAGTGTGTTCAAACACTAGAGTTCCACTTAAATAAAATGGGAAATTCGATTCTCTCTACATATTTGTATCATAGAAAAAGAAAAATAAATAGAAGCCTCCTCAAACCTGCGCAAACCCGAAGAAATGGGAAGAAATTGAAGTCCGCCATTTTTTCAGTCAGTCCTACTTTGACAACGCTTTGTAAAGCGGGGTCTACACATAACGTTTTGCCTGACGTTTTACTTGATCAGGTAAAACGGATCAGGCAAAACCTTTCGTGTAAACAATAAAACGTACGTTTTGCCTGAACTGAACAGGACTAAAGTCGGACCTGTTGAACTGATCGGTAGAGGCTTTGTTTCCGGTAAAACGTCAGTTTTAGCGGCATTTCTTGTGGTAGTGCATACAATTTTAGTTCCTTTCGAGTACAAATTACAAGTTGCTATACGAAACGTCCGACATTAGAAAAGATAATATTTTAGGAAATCAAACAGGTTATTGTCTTCCTCCACTAATTTTTAATTTGTTTTAAACAAATAGTCCCGACATGTTTCGTAAGCAGAAACTTACATCTTCAGGGGATATTACCAAACTAAATCAGCACAACATTTTGAAAAACTGGCTAAAAAACTATGTTTAGCTACTGAAACGGTTAAGTCATAGACATTTAAAACAAAAAACATTGACAAAAGCAGTGCTTCCTCCATGGTGTACGCTTGTCTTTCAACCGTCATACTTGACCCTTTTGACTGACAGGCAAGACGTAAGGTAAAATGTTATGTCTAGACCGGGCTTAAAGGAGCGGTTGCCTGGTAACTCGGGTGTCATGGCGGCTGGTACGTCACAGGTATCCAGTAAATCAGCAGTTGCATTGTATTTTCATAGTGGGTATCGACATTTTTTCGAGAATTTTTTTACATTTTGGCTTTATTTTGATTTTCTAATTGCTTTAATAACAGTTTTGTGGTTGCTATACATTTAATAAAGACTATTACTAATTTTTTTTTCCCAACTGCAGCACGGCGAAAGGAAGGGTAAAGTTTTTCGATTGTTGTATGTATGTAAGTAAATGTGTTTGTGACACGCTAGAGGCATCGAAAAAATAACTTATTTGATGCTAGAGGCTAATCAACATGGCGGTCTTCAGACGCCATTTTGTCACATGATGTAGGCTTTAAGGCATACAAATTATCTAAATTTCAGGCGATTTTATTGAAATACCTTTGATTACCCATTGAAAATGGCCTCTAATTTGCTGCAGTTACTTTGTAGTCCTCCCTGCTCCCACCCATCTCCCCTTCTGTCATTCCCTCACCCTATTCAAAAACCATATTCGCATAATTTTATCAAATATAGAGCGATTTCAAAAATTCTTTCTGTATACGCTTTTAGATTTTTTTTCCAACACCATTTTACTAGTCTGCCCCCCTTCTCCCTCTCTCCTCCACGCCATTCTTATCAGTAATATTTATAGCAATAACTTTCACAAATATAAAGCGATTTCAAAAGTTATTTCTGTACACGCTTTAAGACTTTTTTCCAACATCATTTTACTAGTTTTCCTCTTCCTCTCCCTCTCTTCTCCCCACCCTTCTTATTAGTATTAGTTGTAGCTATACCTTTCACAAATTTAGAGCGATTTCAAAAATTCTTTCGGCAGACGCTATTAGAGTTTTTTCGACACCATTTTACCAGTTCCCTCCTCCCTCTCTCCTTCCCCACCTTCACTCATTGGAAGGTAACTCTGTTTGCATCCGTAGAAAATCTACACGTGCTTTTTGAGTAAATCTAAATGAATGGTAAATGCATAGTGATTTTTATAAGGCTGAATAAGTATTAAACCTAAAATTAAAAAAAAAAAATAATAAAAAAATGGCTAAATTTACTTGTAACTACTAGTCGCGTTTGGGCACAAAATTACCCAATAACCTGATTCATGAAAATACAAAACTGTATAATTTCGTAAGTGCGCTTTGGGCATCATAACTAAAAGTTGAAGCATGTCGTACATTATAGGTATACCTATCAATTTTGTACTCAACTGCCTCTAGTACTTACAAGTAAATTTAGCAGTTGGGTGTTTTTTTTATTTATTATTTGTACTTATGTTTTACTAGTTTTTCTTTTAAACTACAAACAAAAGTAAACAATGGCTCCAAGCCATTTTTATTGCTTAAAGGTTGATCGGATAATTTGAATTAGGTATATAATCAACGCTTAAAGTAAGTCATAATCTCATATAGCTGTTTTTATCTCTCCTTCACAGAGTGCCTGAATGAAGTATAGGTTATATAAAAATGGTTCCAAAAAATAATTGCACATTTTGAATATGGACTCTTTCCTGAGTTCAGACCCATATTCATATAAATCCTAGCTGATCCTCTTCTCGAAATATTATCAATTTTTTGCCATTTTTCTAGTTAGCCTAGGCGCTGGCTCCTGTCACGTGTGACCTAATATGTGCGGTCAGTTTGACTGCGGGGCATTGTTAAGCACCCATAGGAGTATAAAAAAAGTTTAGTCACGTGGTCGAACTCATGGTCGTTTGGCCGCCATCTTTGAAAATGGCCGCCAAATTGATAGATTTTTTGTTTAAGCGTATCTCCCTACCCAGTCGTCCGATTTTAATTTTTTAAAGCTTGGTATACTCCTTTTTTAAAGACAAAAAAGTTTTGTCATTACAATTTTTTTGATAAATCAAGTAGTTCTTGAGATATACCAAGTTATTTGTATTTCCGCTCGCCAAAGAATTAAAATAATACCCATGCTCATTTTATTCTAGCTTCAATATTATTGACATTTCTTTTTTTTTTGTTACATAGAAGGCTTTAAACTTTTCACAGAAGAGGATATTGACTTTATGTTTTTAAAGACTAAAGACTGTCTTAAAGATTAGACATCTGAGCCCTGAAGGGGAGAAAAACTAGAGATATCCCAAAAAAAATAACCCCAAAGTTAAATTCGCCCCGCCTGGGAAAACAGAGTCTATTAAACTAAAAAACAAAGGAAAAAATCGGCAACACGCTAGAAGCTTACCTTCTGTAATTCTGTAGCAGTCCCAAAATTTCACTGGCGGCCGCGGCCCTTTCTTGCGACTGGAATTTCAGTCTTCAACCCAAAAAAACGTGTGACTTCTTTCAGTTTTTTGTCGGAAGTGATTTCTTCATTCCCCTGTCACACACAGGGTGGCGCTTCAAACTCCCAGCGTGAGCAAAAAACGCGCATGATTTTACCAAAATGATCAGGTGATCAAAAGAAAATAACTTTCAAGAAAGAGAGAAATTATCACCTGATCGGAATTTTTCCCAAACAGGACTTTCTTTTTTGAAGGTTTTTGCAGAAAGCCCAAAAATATCAAAACAAACTTTAAGGTTAGGTTTTCCAAAAAATTCAAAATAAAACAATAAAGAAAAATAACTGGCAGCATTAAACAAAGATGGTGGTTTCTAAAATCGTTCACAAGATTATAGAAAAAGTGAATTTGCAGCGAAACGATGCATCCTAGCGAAAAACGTTAAGAATAATTTTTTATAGTACTTTTGATTCCGCTTCTTCTGATTATTGTCATATCTTTTACAATTAATTTTTTTTTTTACAAAATTGTATATTTTAGCTGTTTTGTTCAGCTAACTTTCAAAGCTAGGATGCTAAGTGATACATCAAAAGAAGCGGAATTAAAAGTACTACTAAAAATTAATTTGGTATAATAATGGTTTTTCGCTAGAATGCATCGTTTTGCTGCAAATTCATTTATTCTATAATCTTGTGAACAGTTTTAGAAACCACCCTCTTTAAGGCAGTCTTTAGGGGTAGCATGGTACCATCCATCGAACTTTAAAAACATAAAGTCAATATCCTCTTCTGTGAAAGGTTTACAGCCTTCTATGTAACAAAAAAAAACAAATGTTAATAATATTGTAGCTACAATAAAATGAGCATAGGTCGTACACACCGTATGTCACCTCCAATCTCTATATATCGTATATTATTAATTGGTCACCACTCGCGGGTTAACTAGGCACAAGCCTTTTTCTGAAATTAACTATATTTTTTTTTACTATTTAGTGTTTTTTTAAGACATTTGCTATTTATTTTTATACATATATATATTAGATAAGCATGGCTTTGTCAATATTCACTGTATCTATGACATTAAAGCTACTTTTGAATCTGAAAAAAAATTTGAATATTATTTTAATTCTTTTGTGAGCGGAAATACTAATAATCTTGGGATATCTCAAAAACTACTTGATTTATCAAAAAATATGTAATGACAAAACTTGTTTGTCTTTAAAAATGGAGTTAAACAGGCTTTAACAAATTAAAATGGGATCACTGGGTAGGGAGATACGCCTAAATAAAAAATCTATCAATTTGGCGGCCATTTTCAAAGATGGCGGCTAAACGACCATTCAGTTCGCCCACTTGACCAAACTTTTTTTATACTCCTATGGGTGCTTAACAAAGCCCCGTAGTCAAACTGAGCGCACATATTAGGTCACACGTGACAGAAGCCAGCGCCTAGACTAACTAGAAAAATGTCAAAAATTTCGAGAAGAGGATCAGCTAGGATTTATATGAATATGGCTCTGAAGTCAGGAAAGAGTCCATATTGAAAATGTGCAATTACTTAGTTTTTGGAACCATTTTTATGTAACCTATACTTCATTCAGGCACACTGTGCCTTCCTTAAATTCAAGAAAAAAGATAACCAATAAACATTTAAAATTGTGCATTAAACTCAATAAAACGCGATAAAAAATTGAATTTAAATTATTAACTTGCAATATGGTAATGTACCTATGTATTATTTGTTATTATTATGTGCCTCGTCCAATAATTAATATAAAATAATAATTAAAAAAAAATTAAACCCGACCAGTGGCGGTTGGTGACGTTATAAAATGGGAGGGCAGAAATTTATATTGCATGGAAAAGGAGATAAAAAAACTTACCTAAACAACATTACTTTAGCATTTTACAAACAAGCAGCGACTTGTTGTAGTTTTTAGTTTATTTGTTCATAGTTAAAGTCTATTCGCCCTTCTTTTACATGCGCAAATTGCTTGGATTAGCACCAGTTTCAGACTCATCATGGCCCCGTAGAGCAACCACAAAAACTCGTGGATTGTTCATAATAAGACAAATAAAGCAAGAAAAAACGTTTTTCACAACCACAAAACCAGTGTTCAGCTTCGTATAATTTTTTATCAGTTGCACTAAAATTTTGGTTAATTTTTAGGATTTTTAGGTCCGGTCTATGTCACCCTAAAGATTTTATTTGTAATCGAAGTTCATATGTCAACGTATTTAAATTTGCACAGTTAATTATGTTATTGACGGTATTTATTTCCATTTTATAAACAAACGATAACGAAAACAATGACACGTGACCGGCAATGCTTTTTACTACTGACATAGCCCAAATCAAAACAAACTCATACGTCTTCACTAAGAATAGAACCGGTATCGTGTAGAAAAGCAACGGACGTTTCCGCACGATGATGATGGCCGAATTCAACTAAAACACACATTCCTCCCGCCCCCGCTCGAGAACATCCGCTTATACCTCGCTGAAAAACGGGTGAAATTGAAACCTTGCTCCGCGCGGCGCTGCCGGCTTCTAATTATTTACGCTAAAAAAGTTCACCCAATTAATAGCTTGATGTTAGCCACAGATAATAAAAAGAACTAGATAATCATGTCGTAAGGGAAGATTTAACTTTTTTTAAATAAATCAATTAAAAATTCTGTTTGTTGTCAAGTTTTGGGAGGGCAGTAGCAGCCGGCACTGAACCCGACTATACAGGATGGCAACTTTAAATTGAACGCTATTTGTTTGTTGACTGAGTCTTTTCAATAGATTTTTTCTTGACAGAAATTTTTTTTATTTCTACACCCGGAAAGGGGTCTACTGATAAACTACAACTTTTTCTTTCCAGAGGGGATCCCCCAAGTTGCAGTACCTCACTCGAAAGCTTATAAAAAAGAAAAACAACGGTACACATTTTTTTGATATACCCTATAACGAACCCGTTGTTTTTCTTTTTTATAAGCTTTCGAGTGAGGTACTGCAACTTGGGGGAGCCCCTCTGGAAAGAAAAAGTTGTAGTTTATCAGTAGACCCCTTTCCGGGTGTACGAATAAAAAATTTTCTGTCAAGAAGAAATCCAGTTCAAATAAAGTATTATCTCAAGTGGGGTCATCCTGAATAAAAGTTGTATGTGAGTAAACCCCTTTTCAAGAGTCTGGTCAAAATTTTTTTTACTAATTTTTAAAAAGCCAATTAGGGGAAAGTCGGGTAGCCAGGGACAGCGAGTAGCGTAGGACACTACATGTTTAAGAGTTTTTGAGATGATAAGTACAAATGTGGCTCATGCGTTTTGTCAAGAAAGACACGCGACCCGCGCGTCACAGGTGTTTCAGTTCGGTTGCTCTAGTTATAGGGAAATATGGTCGTTTTTTTATTATTTCTCGATTTTTTTCGTGCATCTTCTAAGGTTTGAAGCGATATATCTCAGAACTTGAATATTTTAGATTAATGTATGAAAATCCTATTGTGTTTTTAAAGTAAAGGAGTCACAATTTTTTAGATTTTTTTTGTAATTCGGGTAACATGAGACAACAAAAATTCGGGTAAAATGGGACAGTGTGCAAGAAAGGATCTTGGAATGAGAAAAAAGGTGCACTTTGACTCTATAACTCAAAAGGAAAAAGGAAGAGGAAAATCAAATATCACAAGAAAAAAAGAAATTATAAAACAATAAGGAAAATAATGCAGAATCAGATAGTACGGACAATAGGAACACAGAAGTTTAATATGCTATGAGATCTTTGAGGAGGATTGAATCCATTGCAATGTATGCAAGAAGTGGGCTTACGAGGACTGCGCAGACATTCCTATGTTATCTTTACATATGAGTTTTGTAAAACACAAGACTAAATAAATTATTATTTTTTAACAAAATCTTAAAATATTTTATTTTACTTAAGTTTAAACAGTGTCCCAGGCTACCCGCCATGTTTTTAATTTGCAAAAAATGTATGTTAACTTTAGAGTTATGTTTCGCGTTAATGTCGACGGATTTTCTTTTAGCCTTTTAGATATTATATTGATGTATGTTCTTACTATTTTAGGCAATATATTTCTTGGACCAAATCCGCTTTGTTTAAAAAAAATGCAAAAAAGCTTAGGTGTCCCGGGCTATCCGAATCTCCCCTATTAATCCGCTACAAGCAGCGTTTCATTCAGTGTGGCCAAAACAAGATTTAAAATCATTTATTTAGATAGAAACATTTTTATTATGTATTTTGTTTTTATCTAAACTCTAAATCAAAATTTTGTGCAAGATTTATGTTAAAAACTTTTTATTATAGGTTAATAGAGCGCATGTATATCTCTATCTGACAAGTGGATAAAAAGCTAAAAAGGTTTTACATTTTACAAATACATTTTTTGTCAATAGAACTGAAGGGCTGTTAAAGCATTCGGTCAAAAAAATTTAATTAAATTAAACTAGAAAGGCAATTTAATTTAGTAAAATTATTTATAATGGTGTCCTTAATCATAAGCTTTTTATATATTTAATTTTTTAAGACATTTTTGTATTTTTCTGATTTTTAAATAGATCTATCAATATTTCTCTCATAATGTATATATGTCTCTCTCATATGTCTCCAGGGGAGGCTAGTGCATAAGGGCTGCAGAGCTGCAGAACCCCCAAAATTTTCATATTATTTGACTATTTTTCAGCCGCGGCTATTTTTCTAATATAATTATTTTATTTCTAAAATTATTGGAATAGCAGTATATTTTCGGTCCGGTGTTGGTATAGTAGGCCTTCAAATCGCGTACGTGTGTTGAGTATGACGCCGCGCGCCGTCGCCGAAGGCCGTATTTCACAGTCAGTCAAATTAAGTTATTGGCATTGTTGCGCTGCTACATTGCAACACAACGTAGCTGCTCGCCTAGGAACCCCTTTTTTCGCCCCGCACCGCACTTGCTCAAGGGTTTAGACAGCAAAATCTAGGCAAAAATAGAGCTGCAAAACTTGCAGTTCCAGTACAATTCCGGGAGGGCGGGTTCAGCTTTGCGTGTTTGCGGGCGCATTTATTTATTTAGAAGATGCCAAACGCATAGACACGTGATCTCGAGACGGTAAAAAAATAGTATTTTTTATACCCTATCGGCAGAACTCACAAACTTTACTGTCACGAGCCGTCACTGTATGTCTCTCTTTATTGAAACGACAGTAGAAACACGCGAAGAACTAGTAGAACGTGTTGAAGAGGCGTGCCGTCAGCTTAAGGAAAGTCGTCACCAAGCCTTAACTGCAACAAATTCCGTGGCTAAAATAATCCAAAGATGAATTGAAGTTGGTGGATTTCATTTTGAAAACTTACTCTAGAAATAAATTTATCTATTTGTTAGTTTTTAGAAGTTTTTTGTTGCTAAATTAAAACAGAAATAGAACAAAAATTAATTTTATTTTTAACAGGCCGTGGCGCCAAAGATTGGGAGGGTATAACGTGTTGCCTATCCCCAATATTTACGCCAGTGCAGTGGTCAATTTCTTGAAATTAATTTAATCGCTACTTTACTACGTTAGCCTGTGTCCGAAATTTAGTGGAAATCGATATTGTTTATTTCATTTAGTCATAGCTTGATTTTTAATGTAATCACTAAATATTTCAAAAACAAAGACAAAAATCAAAATTTTGTTTAAGCAGTTTTTTTTGCTAAATTAAACAAGATATAAAAAAAAATATTTTTAAAACATTCAGTGGCGCCAAAGATTGGGAGGCCCCCAATATCTACGCCACTGGAGAATTTTAGAAAACGAATACAATCGTACTTACTTTAACTGAAACTTGAACCTTAGCGTTATCTTATGGGAATTAACATAGGAAAATAGGCAAAACTCCTATAGCCCATTTACTGAGATGTACGACAGTAGTCTGTAAACGAAATTTAGTGGAAAAATAAGTGGAAAAAGTTATGACAAAAAAAGCATTTGTTTTTTAAAATTTGGACTCCCTGTATCTTTTTTAGGTAATTTTTTCTGCGAAGTTCTCTCACCCGTTAAAATTAATGTACTTTAACCTGGACCAACCTGTCTAATGATGATACGATGTCCGCCCCCTTTATGCCTATATAGGCATTTTTCTATGCTTACCTTCCTGTGTTCGAGATTGGATTTCATATGATTTTTTTATCTAGAAATATAATATGCCGGAAAAATAATAATACATATAGATACACGTCTTTTTAAATACAAGGGAGTTAGTTTACCTTACCGGGGTCAAATCCGGTTACGTATTTGGATCAAAGTTAGAAACTGATTACAGGGCATACTCTATAGACCAAGTGTTGGGTACAAAATTTGGGGTTCCATTTGCAAAAGGTCGAACAGAAATGAAATTTGTGTTTAACACCTAAAAAAGGCGTGAGAAAAAAAAGAAGAATTCGGTGTGTCAGAGTGTCGAATGCTTTTACTAAATCAAGAAATATTCCCATGCATTTTGTGTTATTGTTAAAGTACTCATTGATATGTTCCGCGACACAAGTGACTGCATCCTCCGTATTGCAGTTTTCCTTAAATCCATACTGGCTTGCTGATAGTATGTTGTTTGCTTTAAGTAGCTGTTCAGTCGCAACTTCATACACTTTTCTACAAGTTTGGCAATGCTGCTAGTTAAAGCAATTGGTCTGTAGTTATTTAACATTTTTTTGTCACCAGATTTATGTATCGGTATGATAGTAGCATGCTCTCTCATTCTTTTCGCGTTCATGTTCAAACTGTTCATTGATAAACTCCATAGAATCCTGAAGGTTCGCCATTTCTTTGCACATTTCTTGCATTTCTGCATGCATTTGCTTGATTTCATCAGCATAAGTTGACTGGGTTGGTATCTCCTCTTCAGATGTGCTAATTACCGAAAAATCGACTTGCTCGACGATTTCTCTGCTCTCGATCGCTAGGCACAATATCCTAATTGTACGCGTTTTCCTCTTGAGAAACTCTGCTTCCCGATGCTTCGTGGCGGCTTAGTCGGTTATTGTCCAGATTAAAAGACAGTGATGGTCTACCACTAACCTGTATACTTTTTCTATTATCAACATGTTTGCATTTTCCACATGTCCAGGACATTTTGTGTTTTTCCATTCGGATGGCCTCATCTTGGTTCACTCCTACACAGCCAGGGTGAAACGACTTTTTGCAGGTACCGCAAAACATATACCGTTTCGTTTTCGCTATATTTCCATCACATATATTGCACTTAATTTTTGCCATTTTTATTTTATATTAGAAGCTACGGTTTCTTACTATATTTATTATCCTACGACGCCCGATTTACTTATCACTGCACTTTTTTGTAGTACTACTTATTTTTAATAGTACCTTCTTATAAATATAATATAAATATTATTTACGATAACTTTAAAATTTTAGGATTTTAACTTTTTTAATTGTTATTAATTTGCAGAGATTTTTATTTGTAATCGAGTCGTATCGATTTTGATATTTAATAAATTTTTCAATCAGAAACTAGGTAATTTTCGAGTAGGTCAAAAACTCGGAACCATCTAATTATCAAGCAATAAATAAAATACTCGGTGGTGGCCATTGTAGGAGCATGGCCACAGTTGAAGGCTCTCCCCTACAGTTTGACCTTGAGCAATAAAACACTTAAACCTTGGCATTAAATAGGAATGACTTTCTTTATTTTGGGTAATTATAGGCCCTTTCCCAAATACAGTAATTAAAGACTTTATAAATACGATCTCGCCTGGCGTTGCGGGTCCTAATCATTATGCGGGCTTCTTCTAATTATCAGCAAAGGGTAAATGTACTGGAAGAAAATCTCAGTTTTATTACAACAAGTAAGAACGAGAGAAGTTTTTATATTGTTTCATATACCTACCAACTAAATAGTTATTATATAGAATTTTGTAATAAGACTAGTTTGGACTAGTGAAAAGTGGGGCAGGTAAAAATACGGAGCCCGTTGAAACAGGCCCTATCACTGCCGCTTATGGCGGTAGATAAAATCTACCTCTATTCGAAGAAGCCAAGAGAAAAGGGGCAGCGTATTCGACAATGCTTTGCAGTAACGAATCCAGGGGGGCGGGGGCAAAGGGGCTCGGGCCCCCCTCTCAAACATCTAACTTATTTTTTAGTTTAGCATCATCACTTATTTAAAATTATTCACAAATTTTACTTAATTTTTTAAAAAGTTTCGCTTGCGGCGCCATAAATCTCCTTTAGATAATAAAAAATATTTTGATGTTTACTGCCACGTTGGTCCCTCCCCCCTGGAAATCCTGGATCCACCACTGCTGCTTTATATTTCAGTAGCCCATTCATCGCGTCGCCTTCGCATCGAGTCGGAGGGTGATCCATTGCATTGCACAGAGGTAAAGTTAAAAAAAAAACCAATAAAGATGTTTTAAAATTAAAAAAACGTGTGTTTGTAGAAAAATACGGTAATGCCATGGCTCCGATAATTTGTTGTAGATACCTAATTTGTTTTAAAACTTTAGAGTACATTGATTTAACGCTTGAAAATGATTCACGGAACGACACAAATCATTTTTTATACCCGAGCCGAACAAGAACCGCGACATTGGTTTAATTAATAGGTATCATTCTCGAAAAAACATAATTTGCCATCATCTATTCTCTACTTTACTGCTAAATGTTCAGTCACTGCGGAATAAAACAAATGAGTTTTGCTTATTTTTAGATGAAAATAATAATCCTAATATCGTTTTTGTTACAGAACACTGGCTTAAAGAACATGAATTAGCTAATATACCTGGCTATGTGGTTGTATCCAGATTTTGTCGCACCAGATTTGAACATGGGGGTGGTATGATCTTAATTAATAAAACATTTCTAGATTTAAATAATTTTGAACCGATTAACAGGTACAATTGCCTTCTGAAAGAAAAGAAATTTGAATTTAGTATGGTTTTTTCAATGAAACTAAACCTCTACATCGTCTGTGTTTATAGATCTCCTAGATCGGTTGTAGCTGATTTCTTGGCAGGCCTTGAAGGTCTTCTGGCTCAAATATCTCCATCTTCTCGGGTTCTCCTTGCTGGAGATTTTAACATAGATTATGGAAACGATAATGCAATACATACTCTTGCATTAAAAAATATTTTTATCTCCAATGCTTTAAATATGCATGTAAACATGCCCACGCGTATAACCAAAACATCCTCGACCTTAATTGACTATATGTGTTCCAGCTATAGTGTTGAGGAGGTAAAATGTAAAGTAGTTAACTCAGCTTTATCGGATCACGAGGCAGTGGTTTGTGATATTTTGGAGCCAAAAGTAACAATCAAACAAAAATCAAAGCGTGGTAAAATATTCAGTAGGGAATCGTGGAATCATGTTTTTGAGTCAGAAGAAGCTTTAACTTCATTTCACCAAAAAACGACCAAAATTTTTGACCAATGTTTTCGTAAGGA
Source organism: Aspidapion aeneum (assembly GCA_963576565.1). NCBI lineage: Eukaryota > Metazoa > Arthropoda > Insecta > Coleoptera > Brentidae > Aspidapion > Aspidapion aeneum. Next base: position 37,757,498 of record OY755039.1, read on the forward strand.
ATATAAAAACTAAAAATGAGAAGCCTTGGTTTACTAAAGGCTTAAAAGTATATTCGAAAAATCTTCGCTGTCTTCATAGGATTAGGAAATTTACAGATAGTGAGTTTTTTATAATTATTTTAGCACCTACAGATCTTTGTATCGTAGATTAATTGCGGCGGCAAAAACTACATACTACTCCGATCGTTTAAATAGTTCTTCTAATAAGCAAAAAGAATGTTGGCAAATAATAAATAATATTCGTAATAATAATTTTCAATCATCACTTTCGCATCCAGAAGTCACATCTGACAACCTAAATCAGTTTTATTGCAATATAGGCAAAAATTTAACCAAAAACCTAAAAACAGATAAAGATCCTATATCATATTTGGTAAATTATTCAGTGCCCAATTCTTTTTCATTTACACCAACCGATTTAACAGAAGTAAAGCAAACTTTAAAAAGCATTAAAAATAAAAATGCTTCAGGGGAAGATGAGCTCTCTGTAAGGGTTTTGCTAAATATGCCTGATGTTATTCTGGCAGACATATTGGTTAATGCTATAAATTATTCTTGGACGAGCGGAGTATTCCCATCAACCCTAAAAACTGCTTTAGTAATTCCTCTACACAAGGGTGGAGACTAATCAAACCCGGCCAATTTCAGACCAATTTCTATGTTCTCTACCTTATCTAAGTTAATTGAAAAGTTAACTAAAAAGCGAATCGTGTCGTATCTTGAACACAACAAATTACTAAGCAATGTTCAATTTGTCTTTCGAAAAAATACTGGTACCAACAATGCAATGTTTAATTTACTTACACAACTGTTTTCATGTTTAAACGAGTCTAATGTGGCGGCGGAGGTTTTCTGCGACTTAGCCAAAGCTTTCGATTGTGTGAACCATTCCATATTATTAAAAAAACTACATCATTACGGATTCAGGGGGGTGGCTTTATCATGGTTCAAATCATACTTACAAGGGAGAACCCAGCAAGTAGTAATTAATTCGGAAGCGTCAAAACCTGGATGTATTGAATGGGGCGTTCCCCAAGGTTCAGTTTTGGGGCCGGTTTTATTTTTGCTTTTTTTTAATGATATAACGAAACTGAATATACATGGAAAATTTACTATTTTTGCTGACGATACGACAATCTTGTGGAATGCCACTGATATTAACAGACTAAAAAGTATGATTTCAGCGGATATAGAAATTATAAATAAATGGTTTAATTCAAATCTTCTAACATTAAATATTAATAAAACCAATATAGTTTGTTTTAAGTATAACATAGACAATCTTAGGGTGGGCGATAATCGTTTGTCACAGCAAAACCAAAGTAAATTTTTAGGATTAACCATTGACTCCAATTTAAAATTTGCTGCGCTTTAAGCAGGAGAGTGGCTTCTGGTTGCTATGCAGTTAAAGCAACAGTTAATGAACTAGGATTTAATTTTGGTAAAACAGTTTATCATGCATTAATAGAATCGCATCTGCGCTATGGCATTGCCTTCTGGGGTGCGACGAACAACCAATTATTTCAGATGATCTTTGTTTTACAAAAAAGGGCAATACGATATTTGTGTCATGTCTCCTTTAGGGAGTCATGTAGGCCCTTATTTATATCTAGAAACATACTCACCCTAGTATCTTTATTTATCCTAGAATCTGTCTCTCTTATTTTTATGCACCAGAATGATTTTCTTCGTTTGTCGAGTGGCTATAACACAAGATCTGTCCAGCATAAAGATTTACAACTTCCTATACCAAAAACTACCCATGTGAACAAATCAATTTATTATAATGGTATCAAAATGTTTAACCATTTACCTCAAAGGATAAAAATATTATCGAATCTCAAAATTTTTAAAATACGAGTTAGGCTGTTACTTCTTGATAAAGGATATTATGATCTGGACGAGTATTATCGGGACAGGTTTTGAGCTGTCTTACCTAATTTATTGTTATCAAATACCAGGTGTGCTTCTAATAATAAAATAATTAAAAAAAAAATGGAATTTTGTTCGACTCCAAAGAAAAACTCTGTGATATAATTTATATTGAATGCCGGTCAATTTTTATTATGTATGTGATTGTACTTATTTTACTATAAAGGTAAGTTATTTTTCTCTGACGTTTGATATTTTTGATTAATAGTTTTTTAACAGTAAATTTATTTTTTTTACCATTTAGTTTTAAGTCATCGCTTTGTCCACAAAACAAATTGTAATGTTTTTATGACAATAAAGCACATTATCTATCTCTATCTGTCTATCTATCTTTAAATCCTTTAAATAGAAATGTTAATTAGACTTTCCTGGGATCAAAATTTAACAATAACATCTATAATAATTTCAAAAATAGTTGTTTTGAGCCACACTTACAATACACTTTTTTAAAAACATATATGTAACTAGACTAGGACATAAACAAGTTACCCACTAAGCACAAAATCGTAAAAAAACGTTAAATAAATGTTGAAAAAAAAACTGTTTTTTTTCTAGCACAAATTTGTGTTAAAATTAAGTCAACTTTTGACATTAAAAAAACATGTAGAAAATCCTAACGAAAATTTCATGTAAAAGCATTACCAAAAATATATTTCTTAATAACATTCAGAAACCAATATTTAAAAAACCATAATTTTATTAACATTAAAAATAATACCATCAATATTTTTATTATTATTTTTTTTATTTATTATTTTTATAATGTTTTTCCCAGATCTCACTTCTAACGTTTAATTTAAGATATATGAAGCTAATAAATGTTTTCTTTTTTAAACATTAAAAAAAATCATACTATAGAGGGCGCTGCCGCATAGTTCCACTACCAGAACCGGCCATCGCCATTTTTAGTTGCGTTTCGCTGCGAGTTCATACGAGTCGGTAGCAGATACGCTTTGTGCAATTTTCGTTAAAATATTTACCTTTTGTAGAAAGAAATATGGTAAATTAAAAGCACAGTTATTAATAATGATAGTAAATACATATTTGAATAGGAATATACACCAGTTGTGTGGAAAAGATGGTATAGTTAAAGAAGAAAAAATTTGTATGCAGTGATTTAAATGAAGCATCACAAAATTAGGTAAGAAAAGTAAACAAAAGTAAAAAAATTGTTTTGTATTGAATATCGCATACCTAACGTTATACGTAATCAGACAGGGAATGCGACAATTCACCGCGAACGATTAGCCGCCGGACCTTAAGCCGCGTATTCATTTGAAGCAGAATTCGCAAGCCTCGCAGTGGGACCAAACGAATGCTTCGTTTGCATTCATGCTAAAGTGAATACGCGCCTTGAAATGGTTTGCCTTGTATTCACTTAAGCATGAATTGTTTGGCCTCGTAGCGAGGCACTTACTACAAAATTATTGTTTACATAGAATTTTAAATTTTATTTTCAGAAGCTACGGATCCGAACTTCCTTTACTGAGTGTCGAGTTCACGAAAACCTCAACAGACTGCTGCTGCCCTGCGTTTCCGAAATAGAAGAATTTTATTTACGTTATTTATGTTACTTTATCTTTAGAGATATTTGAAAAAAATATATTTTTTCATTGTTAAAAAACATTTACTTTTCAGTTAGAAAAACATTTCTTTTTTACTGTTACAAATCAATTTAACACAACGCCATTTTGATTTTTTTAAGTTTGAGTAAAAATTTTTGTTAAATGACCTCAAGCAATGTAACATTTCATGCTTGAGACAAATCGGTTAGTAAATAAGAAAATCCGCCATTTTGGATTCGCCATTTTGATTTTTTTAAGTTTGAGGATAAAACTGTATTTGGTGATCTCAGGCACTGCTAACTTTCAAGTTTCAAAAAAATCGGTTTAAAAATAAAGAAATCCACCATTTTGGATCCGCCATTGTTGTAATAAAAACGTAAATTGTAGTGTTACCAGGTTACCAAACACTACAACTACCAAGATTCAACAGTCGACTTAATGTATTTAACTTTACTTAAACAAAATTCAAAAAAATTGCGTAAGAGATGTTTTTATATAAATAATATATTTTGTTTTTCATTTACACATTTTATCCAAAAAAAAATTTTTAGTCCGGCGCCCAGTTGGCGGCGCCGAGTTGGCCCGGCGCCCAGTTGGCCCGGCACCCAGTTGGCGGCGCCGAGTTGGCGGCGCCCAGTTGTCCCATTCCGGTCATATACTCATTGTGTATACGCACCAATGTTTGAAGGTATTAAAAAAGACTAGATTAAACCGTATATCCATATGAAAATAAAAAGTATGTAGTCACGAAATGAAGTCATTTAAAACTTCTCGGCCGTGTATATTTGCGGTTGTTGGAACTTTTAACTAAAAAGAAAAACACTCAAATCAAAAACAAACCAACCAGTTTTATGTCTTCCTAACGAAGTGCCTTTTTGAGTTCACGTACCTACTCATTTGTACTTATAAATCATAATAGTTCAGGCCCTACATCCGAGATTCAAGCGATATGCTGCGTTTAATGATAGAAGCAACATGGATAGACATAAGACTCGCCCGAACATTTGACGAAAGGGAACCACCCCCCAACCCTGGCAGGGGGTTGGTTCCAGCCCCCCCCCCCGCCCCGTTAAACATTCTTTTTGATAGTTTTTTGCTAATAACTCGAAAACAGGCAACTTTTCCAAAAATATTCAGGCGATCATTTTTCAAGCGGATACAATTTCCTTTTTAACGATGTACCTTAGTATCCTCTGACGATAGTGGTGCACATTCCATTAGGGTACGAAAAAAGGGGAAAATTTTTAAAATATTTTTTGTGGTATTTTTTATGCTTAATACTATTTTTTTCTTAAATTTTTTTTTTTGTTTAAAAGCCCATTGTATACAGTTAAATATCTATTAAGCTAGACATATTTTTTTAAATAGCGGCTTTGAAATTAAAATAAATCTGCTTGTGGAAACCCTTTAATTAAACAAAAATGTCAAACATTCATTTTTCTAACTCAGTATATAATAATGAGAGTGAGTAAAAAATTATTTTTGATTAGTAGTAACTTAAAAGTGACTTTTTATAGTTCTTCTTTTAAGTGGGGGGGGCATCCCCCCTTTCACCCTCCTCAAAAGTGCTCTCTTACAGTGTTTTCCCAATTATTTGCAAACTTTTAACCTGCCAACCAAAAAGCAACTAAGTCACAAATTAGTGATGCTGATGAAAAGTCCTCTCTATTGATGTATAACATGCCCCCGCCGTGAGATAGTTGTGGAAAACTTTTTTAAACCACCCTAGGTCGATTGGTAATAGATCACACAATTTGATGCCACTGGGTGTTTCACGTTAAAAATTTATATAACCTACCTATATTGCTTTGGCCAATGGCCAGCTTTAAATTAGCCCCGAGCCGTCAGATTTCACTTCAAACGTGTAAAATTCACTCACTGTGAAGAGCGGGAGACTATTGCATTGGTCGAGACAAGTCATTTTGCATAAGCGAGCGCTCAGTGTTTGCTATTGGTAGAAGCGTGTGATGTGAACGTTCACATCGTTCAAGTACGAGAATAGGGCGCCTGAATGGGCTGTATTCGAGGGGCTGTATACAAAGTATTCCTAAGAATTTGATAACGAGCCCAAACTTTAAAAATCCTCATATTTGTAGGAACGTCAACTACAGTAGCATGTCGTGGATAAAAGGGGGGGGGGCACCATTTGTTTTTGCGTTCAATTTAGATTTTCTATTTTTTTCTCAAAGGACGCCAGGGGCGCCAAGCGAAGAGGGGGGTCTTCGCCCCCCCCTGGCCCCTATACGACACGCCACTGGTCAACTATTATACAATGTGCGTGAGTGGGTGGTTTAATGGTCGTTAAATTTAATGACATTAAATTTTTATTCATACTGACTTTTGGCATTACTTAGAAAAGGCTCACTTAAATTTCAAGCAATATAAAATTTGCATATGTTATACTTAAAAATATATACAGTGTGTGCCAAAATTTGCTTAAAAAATTGGGATTTTCTTTAATATTACCTTAACCAAAAAATTCTTTCTCCTTTTGCCTGCTTGTCTTTTCCCATAGTAACAAAATAAAATCTCCTTTTCTTGCTTTTCAATTTGCAAAATCATTCATTTCATCATTCTTTTACCACGTATGCTAGCTTTTTTAAAGCAAGCTATTTTATAAACCTTATGAATATAAAATATACATTTACCGTGGCGGATCCAGGATGTCCGGAGTGGAGGGCCAAGAAGTCAATAAAAACAAAAACATTTTCTTTTTGTTTTAATAAATCTGAACTCTGAACTTAAGAACCAGATGAAAATATAATGCGTCGCAGGCGAAAATTTTAATAAAAGTTGAGTTTGTTTGAAACCCTACTAGTAAGAAAACTTTCGAAAGAAGTTTCATCTACCGAGATACGAGAGAAACTAAAACAAGAGCAGGCGAGTATAAATGAAAAAATCGATTGCAAAGAAAAGAACCAACAGTGACCTACGACAGCACTTTTGCCTTTCAGGTCACATCAAGATAAACGTTTTAACCCACCTTAAGACGTGAGCGGCAATCAGCGGATTTTTTAAGCCAAATAATACTAACAATGTTTCGTGGCTAATCCTCAAGTATAGTACTGTTCCATCTAATCCACTTTTACTATGCTTTTACCAACTTATCCAGTTATCAAAAGATCGACCAGACTTGTAAGATTGATTAAGATCTCGCTAATATTTTTTCTGAAGTGAGCTATAACTCATTTTCAAAACTGTTCTTTACACTTTTTAATTACTTATGATTATGGGTAGTTAAGATCCTGGACTCGTGATAATTTTTACGGTTTATGGCAAAATTACTTTAACAAATGGGAAGCGTAGAACAAAGGGTGCCCACAATGACTTCGACAGAATGTGTGCACAGTGGAACGACCTTATGGGAACAGAGGGACATGAGGTTTTTTTTTACTTGAAACTTTTAATCTGGAAGAGCTAGAAATTAGTGTTATTCACAATTATATTGCGCAAAGAGCAACGCCTTAAATAAAAAAAAATAGTTACTTTACATGATTTAAACCATATACAGGGCGACTCAATAATATAGTGCGTTTTACATAAAACTATTTTTTTATATGCATATAACTTTGCTTAAATGTCATCTAAATTTTTCGTCTTGATTTTTTTGGAAAGAAGGAGCTTTCAATTTTATTATAAAAACATATTTTTTTGTAAAACAGTAAAAAACTAGACTGTGTCTTCAACAAAACTGAGTCTTTGACAATTGCTCTTTACTGAAATATTTTTGTAGAATTTTCATAATTTTAGTCATGCCGACTGCTCCACATTTTGCAAGCTAAGGGTCTCATAAAATAAAAAGCAGAACTGTTGACATGTTATTAGTTAATCTCAATTGCTTGCCTTGTTAACCGCATAAGGGTACTATATGCTAATAAATTTTTTTATTAAAATCTTTGAATACATCTTACTATTTGCCCCTTCGCTCGCATCTAAGCCGTTAGGTCATATTCCAAGTTAATTAAATATAGGATTTACGGGGATTTATTCGGATTTATTTGGATTTATCGGGATTTCTTCGGAATTATTGGGATTTATAGGGATTAATGGGTTCTTATTAGGATTTATAGGAAATTATTGGTGATTTAACAGGATTTATAGGGATTTATTAGGATTTCTAGGGATTTAATTGCCAAAAAGGATTTATGGTGTACAAAATTTTGGGCAGATATTTACCCCTCGATTTTTTATTCATTTTTGAAAAAGCCACTAGGTATTTCAACATTAAAAAATTGTCACTTCCGACATTTCATAAACAATTAAGATGGCTGAAAAATTTTGCTATTTTGGATTTATTTTATTAGTAAAAATATAAAACAATTTTTTTTTCAGTTTTCTAAATGAAAATTGCCGTTGTTATGATAACAATAAAAACACAAAAATCTTAAAATGAGTCCACACAATAAGAATTTTAAATAATTTAGAAAAATAAAAGCACTAGTAAAACTTTTTAACAACTCGAATGCGCTTTATATAATGAACCGCCAAAAAATGACGCTTTGCCCATACGCTCAACTTTTGTAAATTCCATAGCCATCTTGGTAGCAGATCGTAGCAGATAAATGTTATATTTTTGTGATCGTAATACTCCAGCAATTATATTAAAATTACTAGTAAAGCGAATCCTGTCGAATATCAAATTTTGTAAATACAAAAACTTAGATGTTGATATATTTTTACCTAATCTGTTCATTTTATTATTATATTCCTGATAAAAAAAACGACCTATTTGTGTAAAAATTTTAAAAAACCATTAATCAGTATTAGGTAATCATAAAGCACAAATATTAACTAAAGTCAACATTTTATACTAGATTTTTTTATATTTACTTTTCATTATATAATAGTAGTAAAATTTGTAATTAGACACACTTGTAGCACGGATCACCTAACAAACAGATAGGGAACTCAGGTGGTGGGGGGTGCTACGCGCATCTTTCACGCAGCCTGCCATGTTGGGGTCAACCACTCCAGAGGCGCATTCTGTATTTCAATATTTTTTAAACTTTTAGTACGTGTTGAGCATTAGTGGTGTGTAGATGTGGTTTTTGTATTTGATATATGTTATTTTTGATTTTAAACAATGGGAACGGTTTGTGCCGTAAGAGACTGTAAATCCACGCGACGGTTTACTCTTAATCGAAGTAATTTTTGATTTCCGTAGGATCCTATAAGGCAAACTTAAACATTATTTTATCTTTCGATTTTTTTAAAACTTTTGCCATATCCTATACAAGGTGTTCAATAATTAAATGTCCTATGAGATGAATCTGTAAATGATTTAAGTACAAAGAGTTCTTAAGGACATATAGATCTGCAACCCCTTTGATTTTGTTTTTTTATTTTTTTTTTACTTTTGCAGGATTTGTTATATTTATCTCAAATTTAAAAATGCGCCGCCATTAGATCCTAAAAAACAAGATTTAAACTATGCTTTGTTTAGAAAGTTTTTGGTGTTTTGTATGAAACAGCGGCATAAGTTTAGTTTGTAGAAAAGGGAAATATGTAGATTGGTATTTTGATTCTTAAATTAAGCAGAGGTTCACAAATTAAAAGGGTAGGGGACAATTCGCCGCAGCCGATTAACCGCGGCCGAATCGCCGTGGCTGGCTGATTGGCCGCGGCTCTTTTGGCCGCGGGGACATTTCGCCGCCAATCAAATTGCCGCGGGGACAATTTGCCGCAGGAACAATTCGCCGCGAGATTTTTGTTTCATGATATTACCATTGTTTTATTTACCTTGACTTCATATAATATTTGTTTATAAAAATAATGTTTTCAAACTTTCCAACTATTTATTTGGTGGTAACTATACAATCCAGCATTTTTTAATTGGAAAAAATAAACAAAATGACGAATGTAGAATGGCGGTTTTTGTCATTTATGAACCGATATGCATCGATTATTATTTTTAACTTAAACTAAAAAAAATCAAAATGGGAACCGACCTGAAACACCCAAACTTCTGAATTTGATGCATATCGGTTTAAAAATAAAAAAATCCGCCATGTTGTATCGCCATTTTGATTTTTTTAAATTTAAGTTAAAATTATGATCAGCGACCTTAAAAATCTCATCAGTCCGAGTTAGATACAAGTCCGTCCATAAACGGAAAAATCCGCCATTCTGGATCCGCCATTTTGGATCCGCCATTTTATTTATTTTCCTAATAAAAAAAATGTTGGGAAAAAGTTATAATCAAACAAATATATATGAAGTCAAGCTAAATACAACTGTTTAAACAATTCCCAATGGTAACATCATAAAACAAAAAAATCTCACGGTGAATTGTCCCCGCGGCAAATTGGACAACAGCGAATTGGCCGTGGCGAATCGTCCCCTACCCATCTAAATGGCCCTTAATAAAAAGAGAAAATAGTCATTTTAGCACTAAATTTATTAACATTTTTAAAACAGATTTTAGTGTAATAGGTTTCAAAATTTTTAGATAGTTTTGAATAATTTTGAAACTTAAATATAAATTAATTAATTCCACAAAATTTTAATGGTTTTAAGAAACGATCAAAAAATCGAAAAAAAAAATGCTAAGTTTAACACCCTGTAAAAACAAAGAGGTCTAAATGTAATGCGAAAAAAATCTTTGTTTTTACCATTTCCACAACCCCTTAAAATTTCATGCATCATTTAAATAAAACCCTGTATAATACACTATTATATAACATTTGGTCAAGAGTTTTTGACACAAATTTGTTATAATTTTTTATTATGCTACTATTTACACTTTTAAGAATACATATAAAACAACTATTTTTTTTTTAATATTGGATTTTACTAAATTTTAAAATATTTATTTACCGTGAAGCAATTTTGTGCTAATTGTAAAGATTATTTGGTCACTCTGTATCTCCTTAAACTTTCAATTTTTCAAAAAAACGAATAAATAATATCTGATTCCAGTAAATTAAGAAATCACTCTACAATGTCAAACTTCTTATATTTTAAATTCACAATTTTACTTCTCTTGAAACTTAATAAATGTTATCCCAATACAACAAAAAAAGTAATCAATTTTTTTCTTTTTGTGTTTGGCTGTATGCTGGAAACGACAACATGCTCACGTATTCTGAACGAAGAAGAAGACCTCTTTTTGTACTTCCCATATCTCTTATTCAATAGAACACATTATTTCCATAGTCCCCTACAGAGGACAAGATATAATATTTTTACGCGGCCGAGAATCTAAAATTCATTTTAGCTCCCATTTTTAGCAGAACAAAACTATTTTAATGTTTTTATTGTTTCTGGTAGTAAAAATATTTTTTCGCATCAACAATCTGAAACAATTATATTTTATGATAAATTTATTTTAGTCCGGCTCTGAGTTTGATTCCCAATGCTCAGCCATCGTTGAATTCTCCGAGATCAAAGACGGCCAGCCGGCTTATTTATCTGTTTGTTAGGTGATCCGTGCTTGTAGCCAAAATTTAACGCATAAAGATATCTATCACCATCACCCAAAATTACAATAAAATGATAATAAATTTACTTCTCTCTAAATAATTGTGTGAATTTAATTTTAAAAATATAAAGAAAATATTTGGTCTATGTCTCTAATATTATACTAAGCCGTTCCTCTGTGCGGCGGCCGACATCAAACACCGAATCGCACACGTGTTTTGCAGTTACGAACAGCGATAACCTACCTACGTCGCACAGTGATCTGAGTAGGTCAGAAAGCGTCAAATTTTATATTCTTATTATATTGTTCTTAAAATCTCCGTAGCCTTATTTCACGGTTAAGCTGCTTAAATTATTTACTAAATACAATTATGACTAAATAGATTGTATCAAGATATATAGCGTCTTTATGGCCCTTTCCGTCCGGTTCTTTAAAGGACGGTAAATCTCATTTTAATTGCAAAAAGAACATTGATTTTGCAGCCATATATTTACGATAAAATATCTATTTTCCTAACAGGTCCAGAAAATCCATTTTTATTCACACAAATGCCTTTCACTGAATTTATAATGATCTTACTCACACAAATGCCGTTGAAGGAACGACGCATAGCATAGCATAGTTCTGTCAGGCATTTAAGTTTGAGCAAAGTTAGGGACAACACTATTTTGATCTTCAAAATATATGCTATGGGGTGGTACATTAATTTTCAGCTGATGAACGGAAATACATTGAGTTAATGTAAATGAACATTAATACCTTGAACACAGTCATTGATTCAATGAATATTTACATTAAATCAATATCTTTCTCTTAATGCTTAAAAATCAGTAAAATCAATGAAAAAATAAACCCTTTCCAGGCGTACGTCCGTCCAAAAAAAAATACGACAAAAATATTTCCCATTAAAAATCTCAAAAACTTATATTTTAGCCACTAGCAAATTTATTCCAACAGACTCGTTCTCACTGTATAATATTATGTTTGTGACTATAGTTATATGGTAAGCGCATAATTGACGGGGTTCTTTATAGTTGAGTGAAAATCGGCTTTCCATAAATTTTGCATTTTACCGGTCCGCAAGCCGGCCGGCCGCTCGCTTGCTTGTTTACAGTGTATTAAAAAGGATGCCTGAGGGATTTTTTATGTTCAATTATATTTTTTCTTTGTATTACATTTTAATGAAAATTTTAAAAGTACTAGATTATTTATCAAACTTTGTTGAAGAATACCAAAAATAGGGGTTAACAGTGAACGTGGACAAGACACAGTACCTATGTATTGGAAACGAATCAAGTGAGTTAGAACTAGACAATGGACAAACAATATCTCCATGCAATGAAAATGTGTACTTGGGTGTCACATTTGATAAGACAGGAACAGACCGCAAAAAACTGGAAAAAAGAATAGTAAAAACAAAAAAGGTTATTGGATATCTTAACCGAGGTCTTAACAGTATTTTTTGGAACAGAGAGATAAAAAAGAATGTAAAATTTAACATATATGAAACAATGGTGAAAAGTAGGCTGTTGTATGGAATAAAGACTTGTCGCGTAACAGAAAAATACAAAACAAAAATGGGTATCGAAATGGATGCAAATTATATAAGAATTGAGATCATAAAGAAAGAATGGGAATTGAGGGAGGCATAACGAATGATATCACTAAAAGACAAATATGGTACGCCATGTACAACGGATGAATGACGACAGATTACGAAAGCAGCTCCTAGAATGGCAACCAAGAGGGTGTTCTAAACTGGAATGGCAACAATCAATCCAAAGATCAATGTGTCAAAAAACCTGACAGAAGATGGTGGTCAGGATCGAAGGGGGTGAAGAATAGGCATCGGACAACGTAGAAAATTTTTCTAAGCCCACATAGTAGTAGATTATTTAAAGATACCAATTTTTTTTGGAGATAAGTTGGAAGGCACTGCTTGTCAAGCGCGAATTTGATTTAAAATGAGGAGGGGTTAGGAGCGTTTAATGATCGTTTATTTTAAAATAATTAACTTTTTTTCAGAAAAAAAAAATATTTTCTAAAAAAGTATGACCAAAAAAGTTATATTCTAGCGCCGCAGTCAATTTTTTTTTGCAAATTTTGTAAAATGGTTATTTCCTTCCCTTTTTTACCAATACCTATAGTTCATTCCATAATTTTTGAGATAACTTTTTGATAGGAATCAGCTGTTACTATAACAAATAGCATAGGCCAGCGAAAAAAAATCGTTAAAAGTTATCCCAAAAATAATGATATGGACTTTATCTATAAGATGTTTTACGAATAGTGTCGAAGTTAAAGGTTAACGTATGCATTACTAAAAAGTATTATTGTAAAGCTGCGGGCGCAAATTTTTGTTACTAGTCAACAAAATTGATTGCAAATTAAATTTTTCTTAATATAATTTTTGCCAAAGTTCGTATTTTGCTTACGGCGCTGGTTTGAAATAACTGATGCAAAATATAAAATTCTGACCTACGATTTTAAGCATGGTTAGGTGCGCAGTTATTTTTTGACCCGACCACAGAATATCGCCACAAGCATGGCATGACAATACGGTAGTTTTATACGTTATTCATATTGTTTTGCTTTTTTAGTCGTACTATAATTTACCGCGAATTTTTATTATCGATCTTGATAATAAATTGCATCAGTAATATTATTAAAAGCAAATTTTCCGTCTATCTTTGGAAGATAAAATCAAAATTAAAGAACTGGGTAGGTCGTTCCCGGATCTAAACCTAACTCAATTAATCAAAGAAGGACACAACACAATTTTTTTTGTAGGAACATCTATAAGAAAAATAACTGGATTTTCTGGTGTGATTTAAACAACCTGTTGTAATGTTTCCCGTGTGTGTTTGTTTTATAATGCGGCATCAAGAATTAACCTAAATTGTAAATTGGGCACGAATGAGTTTGAAAGATTTGCATTATCTTCCTGAGAAAATAAGAAAACATGAATCTTCCAGAGACCTTCACTTCTTGCACTGGATTTGCATTGTTAGGTAATATAAATATTACAAAGTCATAGACCAGTCAAATTACACTTTGAGAGAAAAAGAAATACGAGGGTGGATCAAATATAAACAAGCCTTTGTTTATAAACTAGTTATTTAGAAACATGACACAAAACAGAAATTTTTTCTACATTTCTACACATTCCCCTCCTCTGTTAATACACTTTTCCCAACAGTTTGACAGTTTCTTAATCCCGTTTTCATAAAAGGAAGCTGGGCGGGTATCTAAACAGTTGCGCATGAATGCCTCCACCTCTTCATTGGTCTGAAATTGCTTGCCTCCCAGTGAATATTTGAGTGAATCTTTGACAAACATATGAAAATAGCAAGGTGACAAATCTGGACTGTATGGAGGGTATTCCAGTACAGTCAGCTGCCGTATCAGGTCTAGCGTTGTCATGCAGGAGCAACACGTCTTGGATGGGGTGTGCTCTCCTCTTTTGGCGATAATCAAGCTTTACCTGGTCGAGTAAGTTGCAGTAGTAAGCCGCGTTTATTGTTATTCGCTAGTGCAAAAAATCGACCAACAAAACTCTTTTCCAGTCCCAGAAAACGGTCGCTAAAACTTTGCCTGCAGAAATGATGGTACGCGGACGACGTGGGCAACTCACGTTGTCAACACGTTCACGGCCGTCGTTAAGTTCTTTGCACCAAGTTTTTACAGGTACCCCCAGGAATTTCAGCAGGTTTCACGTTTTCTCGTGTGAGAAATTTAATGATTATTCTTTGCGCAACACTGCTGTGTAACTTCTTCTCGCTTATTGCGATTGCTCCTGGCCAAATGAGCATCGCGACACTACCAGCCGTCTACATGCTTCTGAATATCCCTACTGCAAAATTATAACGGCCACGTTCATCTTGAATGATTTTTCCGTTAGTAAGTTTAAAAGGCTTGTTTATATTTGATCCACCCGCGTATTAACAGGACTCGAAGCATTGGAAATTGTAGAGCGGCAAAAAACGTTTTAGACATTTTCATGGTCTATGACTTTTCTGTATGTCACTTTTTTCGCCGACGTCAGCTTTCGCCGGAAATCGCAATAATACGACTCCCTGCCCCTTTTTAGCCCCCCAAGCCTAACCCGCAACGCCCTTGCTCACGCATTTATTTTTTTAACTTCGTAAAATTATAGTAATTCCACTGGCCTATCAGTTAAGTGCTGCTTGAAAAATCAATTCTCTCACCCTTAAGTCATTTACGCCCTCCCAGCTTTTCAACTCACGGACCGTCTACTGGTTGATGACTGGTTGTAACTTTAACATGTAAATCCCTAAGCTGCTAAAACAAAAAACTATTTAATAATCTTTCTGTGGCAAATTCTTTGATGGCCATAAATTGAGGCAGTATTTCATGTCTGTGATTTTAAACTATAAAAAGCAATCACATATACCGACGCCAAGGATTTAGAGACGCATATAAAACCACTTCGAAGGCGCACAGGATTGGATCATATTATGATGAAAAATATCAGTTTTGCTGATAAAGATATATCGTCGATGGCTGGCGTGCCAGTCCCACGCCTTGCGATAAAATGTAATATTTCGGATGAAAGGCGTCATCAAAATCGGCCAGAAAGTAATATATTTAAGAGAAGTGTTCGTTTTTATGTCGTTTATGGCAAAACGGCGCGTCGTTGAGTCCTTTAACAATCACCTCCTATACTTTACGTCACTTCGCCACAGGCCAAAATCAGCGCCGGATTATCCTATAGGCATTCCAGACACTCTAGCCATTCAGACACTTTAAGCACTCTGGGCCTCTACGCACTCTAGGTACTTTAGGCACTCTGATCACTCTAGGCACTCTAGGCATTCTAGGCATTCTAAGCATTCTAGGCATTCTAGGTATTCTAGGCACTCTAGGCACTTCACACACTCCAGGTACTCTATGCACTCTAGGCACTCTATGCCCTCTAGGCACTCTATGCACTCTAAGCACTTTAGTTACACAAGATATTTAAAATTTCAATTTCTCCTTCAGTTTTAAGCAAAGTAAAAAAACTACAGGGTGTTGCCACTACTTTATGCCCAACCTTGTATACCCAATATAAATAATTATTGATTAGTACACAATTGTTGTTGTTTGTTATATTCAATTTTTAGTTATAATAAGGATATTTTAAGGTGAATCAATTATGGTACCCGAAATTCTATAAAAAGTTATGAACCAAGATTGGCTTTTTGCATAAGTTTCTGTAGTTTTTGCAATTTAAACTAAGTTTGCTGGAATTTTAAAAGTATAATATTTCTAGTGACGTAGTCGAATATTACAAACTAAAAAATTTAGAAAATTCAAGTATCTTATAGGCTAAGGTAGCGGATGCAATAAAAAAATTATTTAATAAAAGGCGTATATTGTAACAGTTCACTTCTTTTGAGTCTTTTATTTGTTTTTGTAAACAAGACGTGTTCATTTCTAGTTTTATTGTGAACATCTTTGGCATTTTTCAGCAAACTTATTTGGAGTAAAACATCAAAGGCTAAGGTAGATTTATAGCCCGTCATAGTGGTTTAGGAAAGACTTACCTTTGTTTTTTAGCTTTCTTGCGAGAATCCAAAAATCGTGTCGTAGTGGTGATATTTCTTAGTACCTTCCGAAAGTTTCACATTCATTTTCGATCAGGAAAATCAGGAAAATATAACCTCTCTGTAACGAAATATTTTTGTTTATTTTTCCAAAGATGTTTGACATTTGTGCTAGCCAATTTCGATTCGAGTTGGAACTCGGCGGGCCGGCACAGCGAGTGCAGATTCGGTCACAGAGCGGCACGGGCACAGTGGACTGTTTGCGCTCACTATATTTAAGAGACTCTTAAACATGGGAAAAACTATTTTTGTGCAGTAATTTTAGTTTTCCAAGACGTTTTACCGGTTGTTCCAAGTTTGTCGATAGGGAGAGAGACTGTTTTAAGGATTTCAGCAGGTTGGTGATGGAGATATTAAATTCGATAACAACTGATTACTAGTCACCTCATGTTGTGGTTAACCGGATAAAAAGCTCACGCATTTTCTCCGTTGAGAGTAGTTTGCTCCGTGCCACAAATAATTTTGGCAACAGTGACAGAAAGTGACAAGCGTCCTTTTCATTTTTTGCCTGAGAAAAGCGCGGTTGACGAAAATCATAAAATTGATTTTCCGCGAGTGTGGTTAGCCAAATAACATCTAGGTAAGCGTAATTTGTTGGCTTTATGCCTTTCTACTAGTAGAGTTATGGGTTTGGTGGGGTCGGTCGTATTTTCCAAATTAGAGTTGTTCTTCTGACACCCCTCCCTTTGGTTTTCTAGGCTTTCAAGTTTGGGGCTCCTTTTGTTGGACTGTGCGAACACCTGCTACTTCAAAACCCTCACATCACCTGCATTTTGGGCACTCTGCATTTTTACCAAACTACCAGATGAACTGGTGAACTCAGAAAACCTCACAAGAATTGTGTTCGTCCTTACTGCTGTAACCTGACCAAAACCGCATAAGCACCCTGACCTAACCTAGAGAACTCAATCGGCGAAGCTGGTGGTGGCCTGAGATTTTGTGATATCCTCAGGTATTTAAAACCTGCCTCTAGGTACGTGCAACTACCTTTTATATCAACCTGATTCATTGAGGATTAAAATGTCATGTTAAAAACCAAAAATTGATATAACTGCTGTGTAGCAAATAGGAGATTTTACATAATTTAGTTATTGATAATTAGCTAGGGACTGGCCAGAAATTTATAAATAGGTAGGAGTTACTTGGAGTATCAACTTTCCTAAAGTTTATTACATGCAAGTTTTTTTAAAGAGCTGTTTAACTTGTTTGCAACCCCCACCTCCTTTGCTAACAGTGATACTTAGCTGGCGCCCCTCTCTTGCCAGTAAATTTATTAAGTTTTAAGAGCAACCCTCTCCGAACCAACGACCTGCTCACCGACTAAGAGCTGCCGTGCCAGATTTAACAAAATTTGAATCTGAACTTTGTGAGATACATTGCATTAGCCCTTAGAGGGTAGGGTTAAGTGTTACAATATAAAATTTAATTTTGGAGGGAGGGCAGACGAAATCAAGAATAATGCATTAAAATACTTTTGGAACGTAAAATTGACTTGTCAAATTAAATTAAATTTGTAACATTTAGTTTTTAAGATTTATCATGTATTTTTTTTTCTTTTGGAATGACCGTTTTCTATTTATGTTTAAATATGCCGTAGTAAAATTTATATTTTATTACTTTTTGATATATTTTTTTTTTCTTTTACTTTTTTTAATTACCAAATGAAGACAAACAAACTAAAAGAAAAAATATAAAAATTAGTTAAATTAAAAAAAATATATAAATTTATAAACATTAAAATCTTAAATGGGATACGTCATAGGAAGTTTTACACATAATTCAAAAATCTAATAAAAAAATTCAATTCCATAAAAATAATCAACTAAGTAAATGTTATATCTTAAAAACTAACTAATTTAATTTAATATAAATAACAAAAATTAAAAAAGTTATGTGGAGTCTTTTCAAAATGCAAACTTTTCAGAAAGCCCTCGTAGCTCAAAAACTGTGTGGTGTATCAAAATATGGTTTTTATTTTCAAACTTATCTCGAAATTCGAGCCCAGGACATCTTTAACCATTTGTTGATATCTAACCTAGAAATACTACCCTCAAATTTGGAAAAAATTGGACCACCCTGTACAATCTATTTTGAGTAACCAAAGTCCAGATGTATAAGAAATTATAATGTGCCTAACAACCCATGCTAAAATTATACTTTTAAGCGTAATTTACTTGATTCAGGTGCAGCAGAGAGGGCGGACGTCACAACTAGAAGGCGATATTTACGAAGATGGTTTAAAATGGATTTGGAGAGTCCAGGAAAGACCTATACTGGGGAGGGTTTTTATTTTGCTAGAGAAAAAGCAGCTATTGATGTTAGTGCAGCTTTGCTTAAGGAAGAGGTTCACAATTTTGACGGGGTTAATAAGGAGACATATTTTGGGAAGAATCAGTCGTATACCAACCACTGGCGAAGGTGTCGAAGAGGAACAAGTCCAATATAGGACAGATTCTTTGATTTCTCTGTCGGTGTTACAGGAATATTTTGATGATATGTATCAGCGATATATAGGGGCAGGGGCTGAAGCCCGCGACGGTTCACTTTTAGATAATGCTGCTGAAGCAGCTACTGTGCGTTCTTTTAGGGCTGAGTTGATTTCTAAATGGGGAGTTACTTTTGACGGAAAAACGGATAAAAACCAGGTTATCGATTTTCTGCTGAGGGTGGATGAACTTCGAGTAGCGAGGGGTTGCAGCCTCGAAGATTTATATAACGGTGCGGTTGAACTTTTTACCAGTACTGCGTTGGAATGGTTTAGATCCAACAAAAGAATGCAAAGGTTTACAGACTGGAACTCTTTGGTTAAGGCTTTGAGGAGAGACTTTTTGCCTCGAGATTTTGACGAAAACCAAAAAAATAAAAATTCAACTTCGAAAGCAATTACCTACTGAGCCAGTAGTCATTTATATTTCTATTATGGAGAATTTATTTAATTCTTTGGGCGAACCTCCTAGTACCCAAGAAAGGTTAAAAGTAATTCGCAAGAATCTTTTGGACAGTTATCATCCCATGCTAACTTTTGAAGAGATCCCAAATTTGAATGTCCTGAGAGAAAAGTGTATGGCGTTGGAAGAGGCAGCTTCATCGGCATTTAGGTCTCATGAGTCTAGGGCTCCCTTTCATAGACCTAATTATCCAAAGGTCGGTAATTCTTCGAAACACAACGCTTCTAGGGTAGAAAACGGGGGACATGGGCAGGGTCGTTCTTCCCATCAGTATTTACCTGGTGCATCTTCATTAGCGTGTTTTGTCTGTGGTCTTAAGGGACATAAAGCCTGCTTTTTGTAGAAAGAGAGCTACAGTTAGTAATTCATCCCAGCAAAATTCAAGATCGTCAAATCAGAGTTCGCACCGTCAGCAGTCACCTCGTAATGTGAGACCTGAAGCAGTTCTAAGGCGTGAACCTACTTGTTTTGGATGTGGTCGTGTGGGTGTAATTAAACCCAACTGTCCAGTGTGTAAATCAAAAAACGGTGCAAGAGGCAATCAATAGGCATTGCTACTCGTGCATATAAGAAGCCCTATAGTTCTTTATTAAATGCAGATTGGCGGGATCGGAAGCAAAAGGTTCGTGAGTTTTTTACATCTACACAACCTGTTGCTGATATTTGTCCTTCTTTTGTTCCTCAAGCAAATGATACTAGGCCGTATGTTCAGATACATATTTTAGGCAGGCCTTTTGTTGCTTTGGTGGACAGCGGCGCTAGCCATTCGGTGATTGGTAAACCTGGAGGGATAATTTTAGATATTTTAGAAACTAATGTGTTGCCTTTTGCAAGTGAAAAACATATCAGAACCGCAGATGGTTCCTTGCATGTCGTGGATGGATATGTAGAGACTCCTGTCGAGTTGGAAGGTGTTGTAAAATTAATTAAATTTTTAGTAGTACCTAGCTTATCACATGGTATAATTTTGGGGTCAGATTTTGGACGGCAGTTTTCAATAAAGTTGGACTTCGGAACGGATTGCTATGCTGTTGGTGACAACCCTGATATTTCAATGGCATTTGCCTTGAGTAACGGCACGGTGTTTGAAGTTTCGAATGCCTGTTCAAAAGCTGAATTGAGTCCTGAACAGTTGGCGAGTCTGGATAAAGTGATAAAGAAATTCGACTTTGTCTTCTCCAACTTTGGGTAGAACAAATTAAATAATTCATGAAATTGATACGGGTGATGCAGCTCCGATTATACAGAGACATCATGTAATGAGTTCATATAGGTTAAAAATCCTAAATGATGAATTGGATAAGATGTTGGAACAAAAAGTAGTTAGGCCTTCAAATAGCCCTTGGGCTAGCCCTGTTTTGATAGTCGAGAAGTCAGACGGTTCTACAAGGTTTTGTTTTGACAGTCGCAAATTGAACGCTGTAACTAAGAAATCAGCTTATCCTTTACCGCTGATAGATCAAGTTCTTGGTAGGTTGAGTAATGCAAGATTTTTAAGTAGTATAGATTTAAAGTCTGCTTTTTGGCAAATACCTCTATCGCCTGAATCTTGTGAGAAAACTGCATTTGTAGTGCCTGGGAGAGGTCTTTTTGAATTTCAGGTGATGCCATTTGGACTTTGTAACTCTGCAGCTACTCAACAGAAATTGATGGATAGTGTTTTGGGACCAGAATTTGAGCCATACGTCATGGTCTATCTCGATGACATCATCTGCGTAACACCGACTTTTGAACTTCACGTAAGAATCCTTGAAAAAATCTTTAAAAAATTATCCGCTGCAAATTTAACAATTAACTTTAAAAAATGTAACTTTACGAGAGATCAAATTAAGTATCTTGGCTTTGTAGTTGACGCTCAGGAATTAAGAACTGATTTTAATAAAATTAGAGCTATGGTCGAATTTCCTGTTTCCCGGACAGCTACTGAAATAAAGCGTTTCATGGGACTTTGTAGCTGGTACAGAAGGCTTGTCAAAGATTTTAGTACTTTGGTAGCTCCAATCAACAACTTATTGAAGGGTAAACGTAAATCTCAGAGAATCGTGTGGAATAAGGAAGCTGATCAAGCGTTTACTAAGATAAAAGAGGCGTTAGTTAGTGCGCCTGTTTGGTGTCACCAGATTTTTCTAAAGAGTTTGTTGTACAATGTGATGCATCGGATGTTGGAGTCGGTGCAGTTCTAACACAAAAAGTGGACAGTCAGGATGTAGTGATAGCATTTGGATCCCGTTCTTTGTCAGCTACAGAACGTAAGATGACCACAACTGAAAAAGAATTGGCCGCCATTTTGTTTGCCGTCAAGAAATTTAGGGGTTATATTGATGGAGTTCATTTTAAGGTGATAACTGACCATTCCTCGTTGTTGTGGCTTTCAAATCTTAAGAATCCTAGTAGTAGGTTGGCTAGATGGGCCATGAAACTGAGTTCATATGATATGGAGATACTTCATAGAAAGGGTGCCCTTAATGTTGTACCAGACGCATTATCTAGAGCTCCAGTCGATCCTCCAGATGAAAACTTATTAAGTTCCGATGTGTGTGTAATCGAAGTAATTCCACCAGATGCTTTGCAAGACCCTTGGTATTTGAGAATGGTCACAAGTGTAGAGGAAAACCCCGGAAAGTATCCTGATTTTATTGTGGAGGATGGTAAATTATTAAAGCATGTGCCTTCTGAATTGGTTGTTCGTACGAATTTTCCTGAATGGAAGCTCGTTGTTCCTAGAAATCAGAGATCAGCGGTGTTTAAAGAGTGCCACGATGACTCGATGGCTGCGCATTTGGGAATTTATAAAACTTTAAATCGTGTAAAGGAACTGTATTACTGGCCACGCATGTTACAGGATGTGAGAAAGTATGTCAAAAACTGTCATATATGCAATGCCCAAAAAGTGAGTTCTCAGGCTCGTCCTGGTTTTATGGAAAAACAAAAGAAACTAGAATTTCCTTGGCAATATCTTAGTATTGATCTTGTGGGTCCGTTACCGCGATCCAAGAAGGGTAACTGTTGGATACTTTGTATTTCAGATGTATTTTCCAAATTTTGTATTTTGAGACCTTTATCGAAAGATGTGGGTAGAAAAGTTACTGAGATAGTAGAAAACCAAGTATTTTTATTGTTCGGAGTTCCTCAAATAGTGGCAACAGACAATGGTTGCCAGTTTACTGATCAGAAGTTTCGCTCTATGATAGCCACTTACGGTATTAAACTTCACTATAATGCGAATTATCATCCACAGGTAAATCAAGTGGAAAGAGTCAATAGAACTCTGGAAACATCGATAAGATCCTATATTAAGGGTGTGGATCATCGAGTTTGGGATGAAGAGCTTTTTAAAATCGAGTTTGCATTAAATACTTCCGTTTATGAAGCTACAGGCTTTGTTCCGTCTTACTTAAACTTTGGACGATATGTGCCTTCGCATAGTTCTTTCTATGGTAAAACAGATGATCTGGAAGAATTTAGTATTAACGATTTAAGTCGTAGAGAGTATTGCGAAGAAATGGATAAAATTCCCCAGAACTACCTTCAAGTTCGAAAGAGTTTAGATGATGCCTATAAGAGAAATCTGAGACACTACAATCTTTGGAAACGAGACCCGGATATTTATCATGTTAATGACCGCGTTTGGAAAAGAAATTTTGTGTTATCGAATAAGGCTAATAATTTTTCTGCTAAGCTAGCTCCGAAGTATAAGTTATGCATAGTAAACAAGGTGATAGGAAAATTAGTTTATGAGTTAAGAGACGAAAGTGGTAAGATTCTTGGAAAATGCCATGTCAAAGATTTAAAGCGTTACACTGGTGATAACCTAGATGATTTTAGTGAGTGGATCGAGGGGTATGTTTGAATGAGAATGAATGAGGTTGCGCAACCACAAGAGATAGTAATAGATCAGTGAACAAGAGAGAATGTTAGTTAGTTTATAGCTGTTAGATTTTGAGATATTAAAGTAAAAAATATTTTACTACATAAAATATTTTTTTAGTAGGAAAAGGGGGTGTGTAACGGTTCACTTCTTTTGAGTCTTTTATTTGTTTTTATAAACAAGACGTGTTCATTTCTAGTTTTATTGTGAACATCTTTGGCATTTTTCAGCAAACTTATTTGGAGTAAAACATCAAAGGCTAAGGTAGATTTATAGCCCGTCATAGTGGTTTAGGAAAGACTTACCTTTGTTTTTTAGATTTCTTGCGAGAATCCAAAAATCGTGTCCTGGTGGTGATATTTCTTAGTACCTTCCGAAAGTTTCACATTCATTTTCGATCAAGAAAATCAGGAAAACATAACCTCTCTGTAACGAAACATTTTTGTTTATTTTTCCAAAGATGTTTGACATTTGTGCTAGCCAATTTCGATTCGAGTTGGAACTCGACGAGCCGGCACAGCGAGTGCAGATTCGGTCACAGAGCGGCACGGGCACAGTGGACTGTTTGCGCTCACTATATTTAAGAGACTCTTAAACATTGGAAAAACTATTTTTGTGCAGTAATTTTAGTTTTCCAAGACGTTTTACCGGTTGTTCCAAGTTTGTCGATAGGGAGAGAGACTGTTTTAAGGATTTTAGCAGGTTGGTGATGGAGATATTAAATTCGATAACAACGGATTACTGGTCACCTCATGTTGGGGTTAACCGGATAAAAGGCCCACGCATTTTCTCCGTCAAGAGTAGTTTGCTCCGTGCCACAAATAATTTTGGCAACAGTGACAGAAAGTGACAAGCGTCCTTTTCATTTTTTGCCTGAGAAAAGCGCGGTAGACGAAAATCAGAAAATGATTTTCTGCGAGTGTGGTTAGCCAAATAACATCTAGGTAAGCGTAATTTGTTAGTTTTATGCCTTTCTACTAGTAGAGTTATAGGTTTGGCGGGGTCGGTCGTATTTTCCAAATTAGAGTTGTTCTTCTGACACCCCTCCCTTTGGTATTCTAGGCTTTCAAGTTTGGGGCTCCTTTTGTTGGACTGTGCGAACACCTGCTACTTCAAAACCCTCACATCACCTGCATTTTGGGCACTCTGCATTCTTACCAAACTACCAGATGAACTGGTGAACTCAGAAAACCTCACAAGAATTGTGTTCGTCCTTACTGCTGTAACCTGACCAAAACCGCATAAGCATAAGAGAACTCAATCGGCGAAGCTGGTGGTGGCCTGAGTTTTTGTGATATCCTCAGGCATTTAAAACCTGCCTCCAGGTACGTGCAACTACCCTTTATATCAACCTGATTCATTGAGGTTTAAAATGTCATGTTAAAAACCAAAAATTGATATAACTGCTGTGTAGCAAATAGGAGATTTTACATAATTTAGTTATTGATAGTTAGCTAGGGACTGGCCAGACATTTATAAATAGGTAGGACTTACTTGGAGTATCAACTTTCCTAAAGTTTATTACATGCAAGTTTTTTTAAAGAGCTGTTTTACTTGTTTGCAACCCTCACCTCCTTTGCTAAGAGTAATACTTAGCTGGCGCCCCTTTCTTGCCAGTATTATTAAGTTTTAAGAGCAACCCTCTCCGAACCAACGACCTGCTCACCGACTAAGAGAGATTTAACAAAATCTGAATCTGAACTTTGTGAGACACATTGCATTAGCCCTTAGAGGGTAGGGTTAAGTGTTACAATATAAAAATTAATTTTGGAGGGAGGGCAGACGAAATCAAGAATAATGCATTAAAATACTTTTGTAGCGTAAAATTGACTTGTCAAATTAAATTAAATTTGCAACATTTAGTTTTTAAGATTTATCATGTATTTTTTTTCTTTTGGAATGACCGTTTTCTATTTATGTTTAAATATGCCGTAGTAAAATTTATATTTTATTTCTTTTTTATATTTTTTTTTCTTTTACTTTTTTTAATTACCAAAAGAAGACAAACAAACTAAAAGAAAAAATATAAAAATTACTTAAATTAAAAAAAATATATAAATTTATAAACATTAAAATCTTAAATGGGAATAATTATAGAAAGTTTTACACATAATTTAAAAATCTAATAAAAAAATTCAATTCCATAAAAATAATCAACTATGTAAATGTTATATCTTAAAAACCAAATAATTTAATTTAATATAAATAACAAAAATTAAAAAAGTTATGTGGAGTCTTTTCAAAATGCAAACTTTTCAGAAAGCCCTCGTAGCTCAAAAACTGTGTGGTGTATCAAAATATAGTTTTTATTTTCAAACTTATCTCGAAATTCGAGCCCAGGACATCTTTAACCATTTGTTGATATCTAAGCTAGAAATACTACCCTCAAATTTGGACAAAATTGGACCACCCTGTACAATCTATTTTGAGTAACCAAAGTCCAGATGTATAAGAAATTATAATGTGTCTAATAACCCATGCTAAAATTATACTTTTAAGCGTAATTTACTTGATTCAAACAGAAAATATTAGGGTAAAGTCGGGTTAGATGGCCACCGTTTTGCATAGAAGGCGCCTGTAAATTTTTGGTGAGGGTTATGCTGTATAAAAATTTTTTTTGTCATTGCTTACCTATTATCCGAATAGGTAGATAAATAAGTACGTTCAAAATACTTTTATTTTTTGTTTGTTTTTATTTATTAAAATCAGCTGTATATGACCATCTATCCCGGTTTGGTGGGGTCAGTTGGCCAATGCAGTAAGGGATAGATGGCCACAATATAAAAATGCAAATAAAACATAAAAACATGAAAATAACACACTACTTAATAGAACAAAATATAAAAAATATCCTTATTAACTATTTTGCTTCTATTTAAACGCAGTTTGACCAAATTTTTGGCAAGTGTTTAAATAGGAAGAGCAATTTTCATGAAACCATTTCTGGCATATTATGCATTGCAACCAATTTTTTTTTCTGGTGTAGTGATAACCTTTTCCGCATCCTACACATTGTGTTGGCATTTTTTGCAGCACAGTGGAAATGACGTCAAACTGTAAAGAAACAGACGTAAAAATATATGGCCTTCTGTCCCTACTATTAGTTGGCCATCTCTCCCAAATGCTAAGAAGAGATGGTCAACGTGACAAACAAAACCCCCTGCATACTTGCGACAGTTGTTTGAGCTTAGAATTATCTGGGTGAAACCGGCAGTAAATTTCTTCATAAACATTCACAGTAGAAGGTATCACAAAAGTGTTATAAAATTTTACAAGGACGTGATTTTGTTTTTATTTTTTCGGCGCTTTAACTTGACCTTAACGTAAACGACAACACACTGGTCGTGCTTACTGATAACATTTTATTGCCGGTAGAGGGAAGCAGCGCCATCGCACGTCCCGTTAGTGAAATTTTAGCCGTTGGCCATCTCTCCCGACCGGCCACTACTTATGGCCAAAAAATTTGTCTGAAAAACTACTGTGCAGGGTAGGCAAAAATTGTTATTATTTTGCCACTTACATGCTTACTGCACACATTACTGCACACACATTATAGACTACAAGGTAAAAATTTACAAAAAAACTCCCTCAAAAACTCCATTATCAAATAAAAAATACATTTTTTGGTGCAAATTAATATTAAATTATTTTATTTTTTGTTTTCAAATTCAACCTAAAAAAACAGTAATTTACTTTATTTGTGTAAATATTCGATAAAACATTTACTGTTTTCTGGAAAAACTAAACCTTTGCTAGTTAAAAAAGTCGATTTTCCACTAATTCGCAGATTCCACCTTTCTCCATAGTGGGCAGAATTCAGTATTTCTTTGAATAGAGTAACACTAACAAACCACGCGATACTTTCCTGTTGTGTCTCTTTCATTCCTACAGCGTCAGCGGCAGTATACCGGGTGGGCCAAAAAAAACCGGACAATTTTTTTTTTAATTATAACCTTTGAACTGTACCATCGATTTTAATGGGACAAACTGCACTTGACAGAGAATTAATCAGAGTTTTGACTAAATATATTTTTTGTCCGCCATCTAAAAATTCAAGATGGCGGACGAAATGAAATTTTACACTTTAAAGATGCTCGTTTATTATTGTGTTGCGAACATGGTTTAATTGTTTATTTAAAAAATATTTAAATTCTTGCCACGCACAACAAAGTTAGAATCAGCAATATCGGGTTGATGGTTCTAAAAAAAATATTTTTGTTTCAACCATTGTTTTGCACATTATACGATTGCCTTGCCAATCATGTCTGCATTTATTTGCTTATAAATTCATTACTACCAAACCGATTTTGATGAAATAAAAGACATCCTCGTGAGAATTGATTGCTTCTTAAAGACCTTGATCAAAATTTATCACAATCTTTAAATTTAAGATGGCGGACAGAGTCATATTTATTCTTATGTTTATTCTTATTTTGCGAAAATGTTTTAGGTTTTTTTATTTATAGAAAATTCTTCTTGAATTTTGAGATGGCGATAAATTTTAATCCTGATCTTTAAAAAGCAATCAATTTTCACCAGGATTTTTTTTATTTCATCAAAATCGGTTTGTTAGTAATGAATTTATAAGGAAATGCAGACAACAATGGTTGTAACAAAAATATATTTTTTTAGAACCACTGAACCAATTTTGCTAGTTCATACCTTGTTGTGCGTTGCAGCTTTTTTACTAATTTAAAAAAATAATTAAGACATGTTCGCAAAAGTTATAATAAAAAAAAATTCCGATTTTTTTTAGCCCACCCGGTATATGCAATTAGTGGAAATAATATATGTCTTACGCTATCTCTAAAAAAAAATATTTAAAAAAATGGCGTTAGGCATTAAAAAAAGTTTTTCGATTTTATCTAAGGTAGGCAACGCCTTTCTTCCTACATTATATGCACGCCACTGAAATCGACTTAAGGCGGCGGGAATGCAGGGCTAAAACAGTTGCCCTGCAGGTAACAGGATCAGGCCTTTTTTCAACAATGTTAGAAGTTGTGGTAAATGTCGTTGAGCTCTTTAGGCGTCAGCCTAGAATAAAATGTCAAACCCTCGGAACTCTGGAGTGATTTTATTGAAACGTTATAAAGACGTGCTTGCCTGGATACGTTCAAAAACCTGCCAGTCATTGAGACTAGAAATTCGTTTTATCTTTTTTATTAAGAAACCATCAAAATGCTTTTAAAAACGCACCAAACTAAAGATGTGCAAGCATGGATTTTGTAACCTCAAAATCAATAGCTTACGCTTGTTATAACAAATTACTGGACCATGGCACATAGGCAGGTTTGATTGGAAACCTGGCCGAAACCCCTTAATAATAATTGATCCAAAGAAGACAAAAATGTAATTGTACTATTTACTGATACCATTGAGTAAATAACCCATATAGAAGAGCCACCGGCAAGCTTTACCATATTAAGGGGCAGATGTCGCTGAAATAAATTCGTCTGGTACGCAATATTCAGGGACTGCTAGTATGATTTAGTTACATGTGCGAGTTCCGAGGTTCCTGCCTATTATACAAATGCCATTAGATTATAGTAGTCTCTGAATAATGCGTACCAGACCAATTTATTTCAGCGCCATCTGCCCCTCAATATGGTGAAGCTCGCCGGTGGCTCCTCTATATGGGTTGTTTACTCAATGATGATACCCATTGAAGGCCATTAAGATGTTTTTAAAAGCTTAGATTGGGAAGAAATAGGCATTAAAGTAAACGGACAATTCTTGAACCACCTAAAATATGCTGATGATATCGCCTTAATTACAGACAAGAAACAATAACTGATAAAAATGCTGAAAGAACTGGATACAGCAGCTAAAAATATAGGCTTAAGTATGAACTACACTAACACTAAAATCATAACCAACACAGCTGAAGATATTACGGTCACAATAAACCAAAAGAAAATAGAACAAGTAGATATTATAGAATATATATACAAAAACAAAACAAAAGAAAACCAAATACCTGAATTCAAGAGACGACCAAGATTGGCCTGGGCAGTATTCGGTAAATTAAGCTACATATTAATTAAATATAACCAATATATCCTTCCTGTACTTACCTATGGATGCCAGACCTGGACACTTACAAAGTCAAACTTGGATAAAGTAACAAAAGCCCAGAGATCAATGGAAAGACAAATGTTACATGTAAAGCTAACATATAGAAAAAGGAATGAATGGATAAGAAATAAAACAAAAGTAAGGGATGTCAGAGGAGAAGTAGTAAAATTAAAAAGGAAATTTGCCGGTCATAATATTAGACAGAAAGACGATCGATTCAACAAGTGTTTTATAAACTGGAGACCTCGGGAAAATAAAGGAAGTAGGGGAAGACCCCAAATGAGATGTGCGGACGATTTGAAGAGCCATGCAGGAGCTAGATGGATGAACTCGGCCCCAGACAGAGAAGAATGGAAGATATTGGGGAAGGCCTATGTCCAAAGATGGATCGAGGAAGATAGATAGATAGATGGATAATTATACAAAACAAGTTTTTAACAAAAAGTTGCTCTGCGAGTAATACAAAGAATATAAAGAACATCGCACCCGTTTACACAGGCCTTATGAAAAATTTTTGGCACGGTGGAATCGGCTATAATTTTAGTATGTTATAGTAGGATATGTAACTAAGGAAAAATGTAAGTAACGTTAAGTTTTTCTATATACAGTTTTTAAGATATAAACGACCAAATTTTATTAAATGGTCGTTTTTGGGTATATTCTAATAATAATAATTCTTACATCTTGACCGAAAAAAATTAATTAACCATACACTAAAGGTCTAAGGAGAAAGTCACTTATGATGTCATTCTTCTCAATTTATTAAATAATATATGGGGGATAGTCAAACACATTTTTTTTTATATCTGCACTGTTACCGAATTTTATAACTAGTACATTTTATTTTGACACAGATTAATAGTTTTATATAACATTTAAAGAAAAAATATATTTTTGTGTTTTGTTTGCCCCTACTTTTATAGATATTAATTTTTTTATTGCAAGTATTTTTTCTTACTGAATAAAATTGACTTTAGCTGTTTTAAGCTAATGATAAAAATCAATTTGTTAAATATTTTGTAATAAAATACAGCTCAAAGAATATTTTTATTATATAAAAAGAATACCATAGCTTTTGGTTAAGTCAAAGGGTCTTTTAAAAAAAAAATAAAAAAATTTTTTTGCCTTTATATAATTTTTAATTTATTTTTGGAAAACCGCTCGGTGAATTTTAATTAAACTTTACCTACTTATTTCTGTAACTTAGTGTCCCAGCAAAAAAATTTTTTTTTTTTTCTGTGTCTAGTTTTGAAGATATTAATTGTTGTTGTTCTAACTATGTTATATTTACAGGACAGCGACAAAAAAAAAGGTATTTAACGTCCAATTTTTGCTGTACGTACCAAAACTCTAAACAAATAAGATCCAAAACAGTAGAAAAATAAGATATATGGGCGTCTTATGAAAAAAACTTGTTTTATTGTAGTAAGTGTAACAAGTAACTTCTTTTTTAAACTATAAACTGGAAACTATTAAAGTAGAAAATAACTAAACAAATTAAATTATTTCTCTTCATAATTTCTATTTATATGTTTATTGATTAATATTATGTGGTCTATTTGCGGCATCATAGGTACCATAGTACACTGCAAATATGAGAGCAGCATCCTACTGTCCTTGCTGCAATTTTCCATGTACAGTAGTATCATAGGATACGCTGGTCTACGGGGGCTTCGGGAATGACCGAGAATGACAACAAAAAGTTACGTACTATTGACATTTTCTAGTTAAGTAAAAAATATTCGTACTGCATTAGTACCAATAAAACTCATGCATTAAATAAACCTATTTTTTGAGACGCCCTGTATATATTTTATTTTTCTACTGTTTTGGCTCTTATTTGTTTAGAGTTTCGGTACGTACAGCAAAAATTGAACGTTAAACACCTTTTTTTTGTCGCCGTCCTATAAATTAATATAAATTAATCTAAGAATAGTTAGAGCTATAAAATTAATATCTTCAAAACTAGACATAAAAAAAAACGTTATTTTTCCTAGTATGACGCTAAGTTATAAAAATAAGCAGGCAAAATTTAATTAAAATTCACCAAGCCGTTTTCGAAAAATACCTTAAAATTTATTTAAGAGCAAAAAAAAATTAAAAAATATTTTTATGGAAAGACCCTTTGACTTAACCAAAAGCCATAGTATTTTTTTTATTTATTAAAAATATTCTTTGAGCTGTATTTTGTTACAAAATATTTAACAAATTAATTTTTGTCATACGGAAAATAGCGTAAAACAGCTAAAGTCAAGTTTATTTAGTAAGAAAAAATACCTGCAATAAATTATATTATATAAAACTATTAATCTGTGCCAAAATAAAATGTGCTAGTTATAAAATTCGGTAATAGTGCAGATATAAAAAAAATGTTTTTTTGACTATCCCCCGTATATTATTTAATAAATTGACAAAAATGACATCATAAGTGGCTTTGTCCTTAGACCTTTACTAAGTCATTTTTATAGTCAATTAATTTTTTTCGGTCAAGATGTATGAGTTATTATTATTAGAACATACCCAAAAACGACCATTCAACGAACTTTGATCGTTCATATCTCAAAAACTGTACATAGAAAAAAATCACTTTGCTTACATTTTTTTTAGCTGCATATCCTACTATAACATACTAAAATTATAGCCAATTCCACAGAGCCAAAAATTTCCCATAAGGCCTGTGTAATCGGGTGCGGTGTTCTTTGCAATAATATTTGTTGCCCCTTTAATATTCTGCTTAAATTATCTCTTCTTTTGTTATCTTAAATCTAACGAATTCTGCTAATTTTACAACTACGCAAAATGTTCTAGTTATTTTATAAAACGACTTAGAGGTCCTATTCTAAATTTTGTAAAACCTGATTAAATTTCATACTTGACAAACCTGGGACCAAAATTCTGAAACAGTATAAAAGTTAAAGCGGTAGTTAAATTGTAATTAAAAACTTTATAGTGATGTTTAATTGCAAAACCCAAAACCTACATTAATTACTGTTGTGTTTTCATATTTTATAAAAATTTTCATCTGGATTCAGATAAAAGAAGCAACTTTTTTGCGGGATTGTTGGCTAGTTTTGTGTTATGGCTATCAGTTAGGGTAAATCAAATTTCTTTAGCACTTTCTAAAAAATATTAAGAAAATTACCTGATTTATTTGTATTATTCAAGGAAATAAAAAGTTATTCTAGTTTGCACACATTTTTTATTATTTCTAAGTGAAACTATTGAAAAGAAAAATATTTAAATTGAAGTGTTGGCAAACGCGGAAGATTTTCAAATGAGTAAGCAAAGGTCAATTCAGTTTGAAGTGAACATTACTAAGCCCCTGCAAAATCATCATCACTTGCCAGTGTGACAAGTTTCAAACTCACCCCAAATCAAGAAACGTCAAAATCTGTTTGACAATTATTTGACTGGTTCTGTATACGAGATGGCGCTCTTGTTTATGAAACATGGCCGTCTTTCAATAACGAAGTTTAATTTATACATTTGTTTTGAATCTAGCGATAGCTATTTCAACTACTTGCTTATAAGCCAGACACTTTGAAATTCGGTAGGTTTATATGGCGTTCTGATGAAAATACATTTCAACAGGTTTTTCCTACAAAAATATCAGAATGGCGGTTATTTGAATTTATAAAACGACTTGCACTAATCTTGAAACTACGCAGTGCTTAAATGGCTTAAATGACGGATCCAAAATGGAGGACTTGTCGATTTATGAATCGATATGTATCAAATTTGGAACTTCTAGGGTGAGATGTTTGGGGATCTTGATTATGATTTTTAAATCAAAACTTAAAAAAAATCAACAACATTGTCAAAACTTGTTGTTACTCAATTAAACTAATACAGTGTTCAGGGTGGGCAAAATTCGATTCTGTTTGGCAGTAGACATGTCAAATATCAAAACTTCAAAAGGTAGCCTATAACTTTTTAATTTGTAAAAATTTGATTTTGCTTTTTTATAGATTTTTTAATAAAGATCCATTTGTAGAAGTAAATTTCATCGGTCACTGTTAGCATTTGAGAATATACATAAAGATAAATATTTTCTTTTTGAATGATTCTCTTTTTATTTGATTTATGAAATCAGTTTAAAATTTCTTTTAAAATGACAATTTTTTAAATTTGTTTATTTTAAAATATTTTAAATCTTTTTGTTTGAAACTTGTAAACAATGACTGAGTGGATATGAAATTCTAGACTTCCATTGTCTTTATTTATTTTAAACAATAAAAGTGTATAAAATAAATAAGGACAATAAATCACAATATAAAATAAAAAATATAAAAAATACAAAGAATATAAAGAAATAAAGAAGTCATTTTATTTAAAAAAAAATTGTGTGTGCTTAAAACCACACGGCAGACGTGTAAACTTCAACAAGGCGAAATTAATAATACTAGCCTTCATCTGCATCATCATATCGCTCGCTGAATGTCGACTCGAGCCGACTTACCGAATGAGCGTTACATAGCCGAGCCTGATGGTTCAGTTCAATTAAATACCCACAAAAACTGCTAAACGCACCTAAAGAACTTTACACTTCAAAAATACCGACTTTATGAATATCTCAAAAACTAAAAGTGACAGCTAAAATTTAGTTTGATAGATGGGTTTTCTATAAAAATAGCTATAAAAGTGCATTTTACACCAAAATAAATTTTGTATAAATAAAAGGTTATATAGGAAGGAATATCCGCTCGTACCTGAAAAACTATGAGGTCTATCAAGAAATCGAGCCCAGAATATTGTTTTCTAGTTTAACAGCTAGAAATACCTACCCTTAAAAAATTTCGAAATGGCCCACCCTGTACAGGGTGTCCCATTTTTGATGGCATTGAATGGAAAACTCACGTATTATAAAAGATAGAGGATTGGGGATTTCACATTACTGTCCTTAAATTTTGTGTGAAATCCCCAATCCTCTATCTTTTATAATTAGTGAGTTTCCCATTAATAGCATCAAAAATGGGACACCCTGTACACGTACCAAATTTGGATTTTAAGGTGTTTAAGGAACTGATTATAATTATTAACTCAAACTTAAAAGGTCACTTAATACAATTTTTTACTAAAACTTAAAATATCAAAAAGATGGAGCTAGTTTTTATTTTTAACTTTAACTAAAGACGAGACGATCCAAGATGGCGGTCTATCGTGTTTTTGAATTGAGATTTCCCTTAAATGTGACACTTTAGGTTTAAAAAAAACAAGTATTTTATATTGGTGTGTGTATATTAGTAAATTGGTTCCAGTTAAATTCCCCACCCTGAATATATAAATGTGTGTGTTTAAGATAAAGAATACCATCCATTAAGTATTATTATAATTTACGAAAGACCTTTGCAAACCAGAGGGAGAGAGAGAGAGAGAATATCATTGATTTGTTTTGAAATCCTAGCCAGTAAAAGGGCTCCTAACAAAAGCAAAGGATAATAGTCACCTTCATAAGCCAAGTATGTAATCTTGGTATATATAAAACCTAAGTACGAACCTGTGTCCAGTTTTGCCATTCGATTATCCGATAAAAAGAAAATTACCAAATTGTCACAAAGCAAATTTCAGATGACAGCTAAATAAGTGTCGTTTGTATACTGGATTCAGATAAAAGTAGCTACTGTTTTGCGGGATTTGCCGGTTGGTTTTAAAATATGTCAGTTAGGGTAAATCAAATTTCATAGCAATTTCTAAAAATTATTAAATGATTCATTTGTATTATTCAAGGAAATAAAAAATTATTCTAGTTTGCACACATTTTTTGTTACTTTTAAGTTAAATTATTGAAAATAAAAATATTAATATTGAAGTGTTGGCAAATGCGGAAGATTTTTAAATGAGTTCGTTAAGATCAGTTCAGTTTGAAGTGAACATTACTAAACCCCTGCAAAATCATCATCACTTGCCAGTGTGACAGGTTTCAAACTCGTTCCGAATCAAGAAACGTCAAAAACTGTTTGACAATTATTTGACTGGTTTTGTATACCAGAGACGTCGCACTTGTTTTTTAAATAGGGCGGCTTTCAATAACGAAGTTTTATTTATACCTTTGTTTCGAATCTGGCGATAGCTATTTCAACTACATTCTTTTGAGCAACACACTTGAAATTTGGTAGGTTTATAAAGCTTTCTGGTGATAGTACATTACAATATGTTTTTTATTACAAAGATATCAAAATGTCGGTTATTTTTATTTATAAACCAACTTGCCTTAATCTTGAATTCCGATTTATGAATCAATATGCATCAAGGGTGGACAAAATTCGATTATTATTATTTAGGTATTTCTAGCCAAGATACATAATAGAGTAGACATTTCGTGGGTTCGATTTTCGAAACATCTTCAAATATCAAAACCACAAAAGGCCTTGTAGTTTTTTAGCTACGAGGGGATTTTTAAAAGTCCGCAAGTGCCCTATAACTATTTTATTTATAAAAATTTCATTTTACTTTTTTATAGAATTTTTAATAAAGATTCATCTGTAGAAGTAAATTTCATCGGCCCTTTTCTTATTGAATGACCCTCATTTTATCAGCCTAAAATTTCCTTAAAAATAGCATCACTCAATATGAAATTATTTTATTGTTTTTTTTTTAAATATATTTATTTTAAAATATTTTAAACCTATTTGTTTAAAACTTGTAGACAATGACTGAGTAGAAACAAAATTTCGGACTACCATTGTTTTTATTAATTTTAAATAATGGAGGTGTCTAAAATAAATAAAGACAATAAATTACATAAAATAAAAAATATAAGAAGATACAAAGAATAAAAAGAAATAAAGGAGTCATTTTATTAAACAATACCGATTTTATGAATATCTCAATAACTAAAAGTGACAGATAAAATTTAGTTTGATAGTTTGACTATAAAACTATGAACTATAAAAGAGAATTCTACACCAAAATTAAATTTTCATAAATAAAAGGTTATATGAAAATGCCCTCTCTCTATCAAGAAGTGGTTTTGATATTTGAAAACGTCTCGAAAATTGAGCCCAGGACATTGTTTTTAACTTTATCGGCTAGAAATACATAAAACCCTCAAAAAACAACGAAATTGGCCCACCCTGTACGTACCAAATTCGGAACTTAAAGTGTTTAAGGAAACTGCTGTTTAACTTAAACTTTAAAAACCATTGGAGATATTCCTATTTTTAAACCCATTTGCCTCAAACTGAAAATCTCGCAGTGCAAAAGGTCACATAATACAATTTTTTGTAAAACTTAAAAAATCCAAATGATGAACTTTCCCATTATAAACCGATTATTGATGTGAAATTCTGGAACTTTGGAGTGTTTGATTTTTGTAGACTTAAACTGAAAAAAATCAACATGACATGACTTTTAACAGATAAAAGCGTAGCGCGCACACAAAAAAGACTTCGAGGGAAAACTTGCTACCCCAAAAAATGTCGAATGATTTCCATTCCAATTTTCCCCAAGATTCCTAGTGCCTAGTGATTCGTAGATATTTTCGGGTATTTTCCAGTTATTTTCAGAGGATTCACAGCGATTTTCATGTGATGAGAAAAATGTTCAAATCTCGAGTTTCCTCAAATGACTAGTTTAAAAAAACTATATTTTTAAGCAACCAAAATAAGTATTTTAAATGCGCCCCACAATTTCATTTTAGTCTGTGAAAAGTCAGGTTTGTATGCGTACTACTTTCTAGTTTTTGCAAAACTCATAATTGAAAATATGTAAGTATTTTATCCTAAAGCTGTAATGAATTAGTTTCAGTTAAAGTCCCCACACTGAATATGTAAATGATTTAAGGTAAAGAATACCAATAAGAATAAGTATTATTTCAATTTAAGCAAGAACTGTGCAAAACACAGGGAGAGGGAGACATTATCATCGATTTTTTTTGAATCCTAACGATTGAACCAGGTCCTAACAAAAGCAAAGAATATATATATATATATATATATATATATATATATATATATATATATATATATATATATATAAATAAACCTAATTACGGACCTGTGTCCAGTTTTGCCATTGGATTATCTGATAAAAACAAAATTACCAACGTGTCATAAGGCAAATTTCAGTTGACAGCTAAATAAGTGTCATTTATACATGGAAATTTTTGAATTTAGTATACACATCATTTAAGAGTAGGGGGAGGGTGGGATGAGTTGGGACAGGAGGCGACTGTGGACAGTCGTTTTTCTAGGAGATGTGAAGAGATTTTCAGTTACTCTCACAAAAGTTCATAACATTCTCCATTGGCGAGGTTCGGACTGTATATGTGACGGACGCGTAAAGGAATTTGATATATTTTTGAAATTTCACGGGTATGATGTAATATTTTAACCAATATTTAACTGATTTTAACAGTAAAAAGTAAGCTGGTACAGCTTCATAATTTATTGAAAGATTTTTATTTTCAGAAAAACTTCTATTAAAAATGTTTACTGTTTAGGTGACTGAACTATTTTTGCACAAAAAAATACTTATCGTAATGGCGCCCCACAGGGAGACGTTGGACAATGTCCAGAGTCTCCTCATCCCAATGGTTTCCCCAATATAACAGAATTTAACATACGTTAGACTCAAACGGAAGATGTGGTGGACGGAGAAAATACAGGAAATGGTCAAAGAGAAAAAACGCACATACTTGAAATGGCTGAGTACTAAAGAGCAAAGAGACCTAGAAATATACAGGGAAACCAGAAGACAGCTAAGAAGTTTGATACGCACAGAAAGAAATTAAATGTTTGAGCGCAAATGCCACGATATAAATACACATGTAGGAGGTAGGCAGAGCTCTGATGTATGGGAATTCCTTTCTACAGTAAAAAACCCAACAAAAGAAAAAGTAAACATCCAGATCATCAAACCAGAACAATGGACAGAACACTACAAGGCATTGCTGCAGGAGACGAGACCCGAATATCTGACAGCCTCTCCGAGGAGAGACATAGAAGTACATGGAGAGGAAGTAATCATCGAAAAAGAAATGATGATGATTAAATCCGGAAAACCTAGCGGACCTGGGGAATATATGCTGAAATGCTCAAATATGGATCAGAGAAACTACTCGAAAATCTCACATATATTATCAATCAATGCATAAACGGACATCCAGTACCTAATGATTGGAAAATTGCATTCATATCCTCAATACATAAAAAAGGAAACAAGCTGGATTGTAAGAATTACAGAGGAATTTCAGTCATCAGCACTCTAAGTAGATTGTACGGTAGGATTCTTAGGGTCCATCTCACCGACTTTTTTTTCGTTACTTAGCTTAAAGCGTTTCTTAATATAATCATAACATGACGTAATAAGAAACACTGCACAAGAAGGCTAAGTAACGAAAAAAAAAGTCGGTGCGATGCGCTATAAGAGATCTAATAGAGAATGATTTTCATGAACAAGAAGAAGAAGAGCAAAGTGGGTTTCGTGCAGGCAGATCTTGTAGTAATAATGTTTTTTGTCTTAAACAAGTAATTGAGAAAAGGAGCGCCAGAAATATAGAGACTCATGTTACCTTTGTGGACCTACAAAAAGCATATGATACCGTTCCAGTAGAAAAACTATGGACAGTGCTAGAGCAGACTAATATGAATCATACATACATAAAAGCGATAAAAGAACTATACAAAGGGTCAAAATCTAAAATTAAAATTGGAAATCGACTTTCAAAAGAATTCCTGGTAACAAAAGGCTTAAGACAGGGATGTTGTATCTCTCCAACTCTTTTTAAAATATATATCGCAGTGGCTCTAAAAAACTGGAAACGTAAAGTGCACGGCATGGGAATACAACTTAACGACCGAATTACTATATACACACTACAGTTTCCTGACGACCAAGTAATTGTAGCTAGTGATAAAGAAGACATGGAGTATATGATAAGAAAGTTAACGGAAGAATACCAAAAGTGGGGACTAACAGTGAACGTGGACAAGACACAGTACTTATGTATTGGAAACGAATCCAGTGAGTTAGAACTAGACAATGGACAAACAATATCTCCATGCATTGAGTATGTATACTTGGGTGTCACATTTGATAAGACAGGAACAGACTGTAAAGAATTGGAAAAAAGAATAGTAAAAGCAAAAAAGGTTATTGGATGTCTTAACAGTATTTTATGGAGCAGAGAGATAAGAAAGAATGCAAAATTTAACATATATGAAACAATGGTAAAAAGCACGCTGTTGTATGGAATAGAGACTTGTCGCGTAACAGAAAAATACAAAACAAAAATGGAAAGTGTCGAAATGGATGCAATAAGAAGATCAATGAGAATATCTAGATTAGATCACATAAGAAATGAGATCATAAAAGAAAGAATGGGAATCGAGGGAAGCATAACGGATGACATCACTAAAAGGCAATTGATATGGTACGGCCATGTACAACGGATGAACGACGAAAGATTACCAAAACAGGTCCTAGAGTGGCAACCAGTAGGGCGCAGAAAAAGAGGACGTCCTAAACTAGAATGGCAACAGTCAATCCAAAGATCAATGAGTCAAAAGAATCTGACAGAAGATGATTGTCAGGATCGAAGGAGGTGGAGAATAGGCGTCGGACAACGTAGAAAAACGTTCTAAACCGACATAGTAGTAGTAGTAGTAGTAGACTCAAACGGTCTAGGACACCTAGGCGCCGCCAACTCGGCGCCGCCAACTGGGAGCCGCCAACTCGCCGTCGCCATTTGGGCGCCAACTTGGCGCCGGGCCAACTCGGCGCAGCCACCTGGGCACCGGGCCAACTCGGCGCCGGACTAAAATTTTTTTTTTGATAAAATTTGAAGATGAAAAACAAAATATATTATTTATATAAAAACATCTTTAAAAAATCCTTTACGCAATGATGTTTTAAAAACTTTTTCCATATCCTATACAGGGTGTTCAATAATTAAATGTCTTATGAGATGAATCTGTAAATGATTTAAGTACAAAGAGTTCTTAAGGATATACAGATCTGCAACCCCTTTGATTTTGTTTTTTTATTTTTTTATGCTTTTGCAGAATTTGTTATATTAATCTTGAATTTGATAATGCGCCTTCATTAGATCCTAAAAAACAACATATAAACTATGCTTTGTTTAGAAAGTTTTTGGTGTTTTGTATAA
This sequence comes from Aspidapion aeneum, assembly GCA_963576565.1. NCBI lineage: Eukaryota > Metazoa > Arthropoda > Insecta > Coleoptera > Brentidae > Aspidapion > Aspidapion aeneum. Next base: position 37,798,022 of record OY755039.1, read on the forward strand.
TACAGCGGCGTAAGCTTAGTTGCAGAAAAGGGAAATTTGTAGATTGGTATTTTGATCCTTAAATTAAGCACAGGTTCACAAATTAAAAGGGTAGGGGACAATTCGCCGCAGCCGATTCACCGCGGCTGAACGGCCGCAGGCCATTTTGCCGCGGGGACAATTCGCCGCCAATCGAATTGCCGCGGGGACAATTTGCCGCGGGAACAATTCGTCGCGAGATTTTTGTTTCATGATATTACCATTGTTTTATTTACCTTGACTTCATATAATATTTTTTTATAAAAATAAAGTTTTTAAACTTTCCAACTAGGTATTTGGTGGTAACTATACAATCCAGCATTTTTTTAATTGGAAAAAATAAATAAAATGGCGAATGTAGATTGGCGATTTTTGCTATTTATGAACCGATATACATCAAACTAGAAACTTTATTAAATTTTAAATTATTTTTAATTTTTAACCTAAAAAAAAATCAAAATGGGAACCGACCTGAAACACCTTAACGTTTCCGAATTTGATGCATATCCTTGCAGTGACCTTAATCACTGCAAAGTTTAAAATTTGAGAAAATTCTGTTGGAAAAGTTTTAAAAAAATTAAATAAATTAAAATGTATTTTATTTAACTCCAGACTCAATTACCTTTCGTTTGATATCACACACGCCATATTTTCACATAAACTCTAATTTTTGAAATCTACCCCCACCCTTTTATTTGGTTTCTGTTCGGTGGATTTTGTTTATTTTTAAATGGGACCATCTCGACCCAAGACCCAGTCTAGGTACCAAATTTCATTAAAATCGGCCAGGCGGTTTTTGAGTTATGCGCGTTGGTCGTTACAGACATACAGACAGACAGACAGACAGACAGACAGACAGACAGACTGACAGACAGCGCAACAAAAAAGTTTCAAAATCATCTGAAACGCAAAGATATATAAAAAATTTTGAAATCGGAGCAACTTTTTTTTTCTCGAAAAAATTAGGATCACCATAGCTCACACTACTATAGTATAGTATATGTGTGAGCTAAAAAGGGTGGGGTATATTTCAAAAATTAGAGTTTAAGTGAAAATATGGAGTATGTGATATCAAACGAAAGGTAATTGAGTCCGAAGTTTAACAAAATACATTTTCGTTTTTCCTTTTTTTAAGGGTGGGGTAGATTTTAAAAATTTGAGTTTAAGTCAAAACATGGCTTGTGTGGTATCAAACAAAAGGTAATTTAGTCTGGAGTTAAATAAAATATATTTCAGTTTTTAGTTATATTAGCTCACACGTAAACTATGACTATAGTACCTAGTGTGAGCTTAGGGGCCCATATAGTGGCAGAGTATTTTTTATTATGCTACTATTTACACTTTTAAGAATACATATAAAACAACTATATTTTTTAAATACTAGGTTTTACTAAATTTTAAAATAATAATTTACCGTGAAGCAATTTTGTGCTAATTGTAAAGATTATTTGGTCAGCCTGTATCTCCTTAAACTTTCAATTTTTCGAAAAAACTAATAAATAATCTGATTCCAGTAAATTAAGAAATTACTCTACAATGTCAAGCTTCTTATATTTAAAACTCACAATTTTACTCGTCTTGAAACTTAATAAATGTTATCCCAATAAAACAAAAAAAGCAATCTTTTTTATTTTTGTGTTTGGCTGTATGCTGGAAACGACAACATGCTAACGTATTCTGGACGAAGAAGACGACCTCTTTTTGTGCTTCACCTATCTCTCATTCAATAAAACACATTATTTCCATAGTCCCCCACAGAGAACAACATATAATTTTTTTACGCGGCCGAGACTCTATAATTAATTTTAGCTCCCATTTTTAGCAGTACAAAACTATTTTAATGTTTTTATTGTTTCTGGCAGTAAAAATATTTTTTCGCATCAACAATTTGAAACATTCATATTTTATGATAAATTTTTTTTAGTCCGGCTCTGAGTTTGATTCCCAATGCTCAGCCATCGTTGAATTCTCCGAGATCAAAGACCGCCAGCCGGCTTATTTATCTGTTTGTTAGGTGATCCGTGTTATTACCACGGATCACCTAACAAACAGATAAATAAGCCGGCTGGCCGTCTTTGATCCCGGAGAATTCAACGATGGCTAAGCATTGGGAATCAAACTCAGAGCTGGACTAAAATAAATTTATCATAAAATATGAATGTTTCAGATTGTTGATGCAAAAAATATTTTTACTGCCAGAAACAATAAAAACATTAAAATAGTTTTGTTCTGCTAAAAATGGGAGCTAAAATGAATTTTAGAGTCTCGGCCGCGTAAAAATATTATATCTTGTCCTCTGTAGGGGACTATGGAAATAATGTGTTATATTGAATAAGAGATTTGGGAAGCACAAAAAGAGGTCTTCTTCTTCGTTCAGAATACGTTAGCATGTTGTCGTTTCCAGCATACAGCCAAACACAAAAAGAAAAAAATTGATTGCTTTTTTTGTTGTATTGGGATAACATTTATTAAGTTTCAAGAGGAGTAAAATTGTGAATTTTAAATATAAGAAGTTTGACATTGTAGAGTGATTTCTTAATTTACTGGAATCAGGTATTATTTATTAGTTTTTTCGAAAAATTGAAAGTTTAAGGAAATACAGGGTGACTAAATAATCTTTACAATTAGCACAAAATTGCTTCACGGTAAATTAATATTTTAAAATTTAGTAAAATCCAATATTTAAAAAAAAATAGTTCTTTTATATGTATTCTTAAAAGTGTAAATAGTAGCATAATAAAAAATTATAACAAATTTGTGTCAGAAACTCTTGACCAAATGTTATACAATAGTGTATTATACAGGGTTTCATTTAAATGATACATGAAACTTTAAGGGAAATAAAATTTCGGACTTCCATTGTCTTTATTTATTTTAAAACACGACATTTCGGTTAGTAAGTATCTCTAACCGTTATCAAGTGTAAACTAAACAATCTAATCTTTAGGCTACTACTTATACTGCTTGGTGTGCAGTCAGGTGTGACGGCCCGCCCCCTTTTTTAATCCTAAGACGCCTGTTTTCCTTAAGGAGTGGTTTCCATATGTTTGGTATGTCCGTGCTTGGTTGACTGAAAACTTCTTTATTCTGCATTATAAACGCAGCTTCAATAAACTTTCGTTTTCGCCAATGCGACTCCTTATGTAAAACTTTAGCTTCTGACCACTGAATCCTGTGATCATTTAACCATGCATGATCTGCTAAACCGGATTTTTCAATATCCCCTAATTGGGTACTTTTTAGATGTTCATTTATCTAACCTGAAGAGAGCGTTTCGTTTCACCTACATATGATTTACCCCACTCACACGGGATTTGGTAGATACATTCCTTATTATTTGAGGGATTTTCTGGTTTTGTTTTAGTTACAAAACTTCTTATCGTATTTCCCGAAGAAAATACTGTTTTTATATTATAGTGTTTAGCTATTCGTCTTATATTTTCTGAAATCCCTTGAACATATGGAATGTTAATAACACCTAACGGATTATTATTTTGAGAATTTGGTACATTTAGTTTGTTTTTAATTTTAAATATCGTTGAGTTTATTAATTTCTCGGAATAACCATTCTGTTGTAAGTCCTTTTTAATGTTTTTAATTTCTGTGGTTAATTCTTCATTATTACTACAAATATTTATGGCTGTTAAATACAAACTTCTTAAGAATCCAAAATGGCGGATCCAGAATGGCGGATTTTTCCGTTTATGGACGGATTTGTATCTAACTCGGACTGATGAGATTTTTAAGGTCGCTGATCATTATTTTTAACTTAAATTTTAAAAAATCAAAATGGCGATACAACATGGCGGATTTTTTCATTTTTGTACCGATATGCAACAAATTCATAAGTTTGGGTGTTTCAGGTCGGTTCCCATTTTGATTTTTTTTAGTTTAAGTTAAAAATAATAATCAGCGACCTGAAAGATCCTAAAGTTTCTAGTTTGATGCATATCGGTTCATAAATGGCAAAAACCGCCATTCTACATTCGTCTTTTATTTATTTTTTCCAATTAAAAAATGCTGGATTGTATAGTTACCACCAAATAAATAGTTGGAAAGTTTGAAAACATTATTTTTATAAAAAAATATTATATGAAATCAAGGTAAATAAAACAATGGTAATATCATGAAAAGAAAATCTCGCGGCGAATTGTTCCCGCGGCAAATTGTCCCCGCGACAATTCGATTGGCGGCGAAATGTCCCCGCGGCAAAACAATCCGCATCCAATTAGCCAGCCGCGGCGAATCGGCCGCGGTTAATCGGCTGCGGCGAATTGTCCCCTACCCTTTTAATTTGTGAACCTCTGCCTAATTTAAGGATCAAAATACCAATCTACAAATTTCCCTTTTCTACAAACTGAACTTATGCCGCTGTTTCATACAAAACACCAAAAACTTTCTAAACAAAGCATAGTTTATATTTTGTTTTTTAGGATCTAATGGCGGCGCATTTTTAAATTTAAGATAAATATAACAAATCCTGCAAAAGTATAAAAAAAATAAAAAACAAAATCAAAGGGGTTGCAGATCTATATATCCTTAAGAACTTTTTGTACTTTACAGATTCATCTCATAGGACATTTAATTATTGAACACCTTGTATAGGATATGGCAAAAGTTTTAAAAAAATCGAAAGATAAAATAATGTATAAGTTTGCCTTATAGGATCCTGCGGAAATCGAAAATTATTTCGATTAAGAGTATACCGTCGCGTGGATTTACATTCTCTTACCGTTCCCATCGTTTAAAATTAAAAATAACATATATCAAATACAAACATCACATCTACACACCACTCATGCTCAACACGTACTAAAAGTTTAAAAAATATTGAAATACAGAATGCGCCTCTGGAGTGGTTGACCCAACATGGCAGGCTGCGTGAAAGATGCGCTTAGCACCCCCCACCACCTGAGTTCCCTATCTGTTTGTTAGGTGATCCGTGTTATTACGTCATATTATGATTATATCAAGAAACGCCTAAGCTATGGAACCGAAAAAAAAGTCGGTGAGATGGACCCTTAACACAATTTTTAACTTAAACTTAAAAAAATGAACCCTGAAAAAATCATCTCGGTGGCTGACTTTTACATTGGGTCTTATGGGAGGTCAGACGTTTTTTTATGATATTGTCAGGAATGCAAATAACCCCTGACTGTGCCACTGTACGAAACCATCTTGGAAAAGCGACAAACACAATTATGGTTCTGTTGAGATAAGAAAGTGGTTTTGCCTCCCTCCAAAATAGAAAACATTTGGTTGCCGCCTACTACACAGCAGATGGTTATGGCGAGAAAAACTATTGAAGTCTAGAGTGGGAGTCGTAATGGTTGAGCGTGGGGATACAGCAAGTAGCGAGAGGGTTTTCCCTTCAAAGTGATTAGACATGGAAAAACTGTGAGATAAGAAAATGTTGTCTATAAAATGTATTTTATCTCTGTTTTTGTTTAGCATATCTTGTTTAGCTCATTAGCTAGAATATAAAGTAAATTTTAGGATTATCAGCAACGCCACTGACTTGGTTCCTCCAAGCTCTTTAAAGAGGGGCTAATGGATTATTTAGGTCCAACCTACCCTTTATAAAAACCCAAACTTTGAGAAGACAAGTCGGTAGTTACATTCTAAGTTTTGTTGAATTTAACTAAAACCTCTAAAATTAATTGTCAGTAAAGAAACATAAGATTTTTATATTTAAAGAATATTTTGAAGTTTGTTATTTTGGTAAGTTAAAGTTTTATTTTAATATTTTTGCGTCTTGTTTGTGTTATAGGTCATAAGAAAAGTCTTGTAACAATTTGTAAATTGCAACAGACTTTTATTTCCCGTAACGTTTTTAAAACTGTTTCAGCTTTATTTTATTCACATAAGAGATCTACTACGGTACCCTCATTTAAGGGTTCGATTTAAAATAAAATCATACCCGACAAATTGGTGGAGGCGCGAGGCTTGTGTGAATAAAATCTTGCAAATAATTTTGTAAAATTTATTTTTTTTAAAATTATTTTTGCTTTAAAAATTTATAATTTTTTGCTAATAATTTTTTATTTTTCAGTTTATTTATAATAATTTATTATTCATCAATTTGATTTTTTTTAATAAAATTTATTTATAAATCAATGTTTGTTAAGACTATAAGACAAGCAAACCCTGTACCGAATTCCGACCAGGTAAAACTGAACTTCTTCAAAACTTGGAGGGCCCAAAGTTGTGCTACCCCCTGATCCGAATTCTATTTTTTTTACTTTTTAGAAATTCTAGAGGTTATTTTGATAGGGGTAATTTCAATACGCGCGTTATTTTTTTGTAATAAATAGAAATGGCCAATATTACAATTTGAGATATTAAAAATGAGACCGGGACCCCGGCAAAGCCAAAGTTTGTATCCTTAAATTTATGTGATTCCTCCTCAGAGATTATTGCTCGTGATTTTTTTTTGAGCATTTTAAAAGATGTGCAGGTCCAAAGTTTTTGGACAGAAAAAGAAAAATTAATCTATTTGGCACTTATTTAGTATACGTGGCTTTTACTTGGTTTCAAAAATATAAAGAAAAAGTAGAAAATCAAAATAAAAAATGAAAAAATACGCCAGATATGCGATTTTTTAGAAAAATTTGGCTCAGTTTTTTACAAAAGTGAATTAAAAGTTTGTTTATTAAATACAAAGCAAAAAGAGAATATTAATTATTAACAAATATTTGTGACGAATATGACGAATCTATGACTTTTTCTAATTTTTTGGAATATTTTGAAAGTGGTTTGCATAATGATATACTCACGAGTTATTATATTTTACGAAAAGAACCTCCGACGGACCCAGATAATCTTTTGAATTTAATAAATCGCTTGACTGCAACAAAATTTATTAGCACATTAGTTATTAAATTTTTGTTTACATTTTTTGCTTTATGAACTTTTTTATATATATTTGTAGTATATATTTACAAAGGTATCAAGCACACACTAACTTCAAAAATTTTTAAATGTTCAATTTTGTTTATTTTTTCTGAAAATTAATGTTATTATTTTTAAAATAATTATCTAAGGTAAATTTTCGATTAGAATACATTGATAAATTTTATTATTTTAGTATTTTTTATATTTTAAGATGTGCCTTATTGTTATCATGTTGGAAAATAAGCACGCATCTCTTACTTAAATTCCGAAAATCCAAGAACTCCAAAACACCAAAGTTGAATTACTCTTTGTAAAAATTTAAAAAAGTAAAAAAAAAATTATTTTTAATATTAAGAAACGCATGTAAGCACATTTAAAAAAAAAATTGGTACAGAAACTTAAATTTATACTTTTTATTTATTGAACACGATTTTTTGTAAATATTTCTTATGCAAAACACCCACTTCTAACTTTGAAATTCAGTAAGACAATATTTCGAAAATATGAAAAAATTATATTTTAAACAACAAAATTGGTATTGCAATGAAAAAGAAAAAATAAGATTTGTCAGTTTATGAAAAACCAAGTACAAGTTAAGATTTCATATTATGTTTTTGTTAGCCACAAAAGACCCGCTTGAGGTCGCATTGGAAAGGCTCTCGATAGCCACTTGAATAAATTAGACTTTCGTGTTCTAATAATTAAACTAGTGCCAAAATTTTTTGTATTTAATTATGCTTTCGTGAAATAAATTACACAGATGGAGTGAAATAAAGTGAATAGTTATGTCCCAAAAGCAATGTTTTTCCAAAACACGCATTTTTAAAACATTTTTGGTTTCCTTCAATGATTTTTTTCAAAACATAAAAGGTTGAACTAAAGTTTATAAGGAACTGCAGCGCCACAGGCAATACATTTCTTAAAAGCTCATATAAAATTGTATTTTTAAAAATAGTTGTTTTAGAGTTATTGAAAATAAATCTTAAAAAAGGAATGAAGGATGGATTTGTGAAAAATTGGTAAATAACATAACCTTAAACTCAATTAGTAGAACTTTGTTTTTAATTGGCGCACGGAAAAAGTTTTGGAAAAAACTTATATAAAAATAGAATAGCAATATCGCTATATCTTTTAAACAATTTTTTCTGTTAATGTACTAAACTTTTTAGGTATAAAAAGCGATTTCGTGGAAAATCACAGAATGTTTTTCTTATTTTAAAATCTGGACATAAAAAGAAAGTCACGGTTTTTAGTGACAAGGATAGAAAATATCGGCAAAATATTTATACAGGGCAAATTTATAAAATAGGCAGAAGACCAAGTTAGAAATTTTATTTTATTTTAAAAAAAGATTAAATCAGTCAGTCGGAATTTAAAATTTCAGACTATTAAAAATGTTAAGTGCTTTAAACGTCAATTTTTTAAGTCAGTTAAAGTCGCAACAAGAAAGGAAGGTAAAAACATGTTGTAAATTTAGTTGTTTTCATAACTATTTCTCAGCGCTGGAAAAAATTGAAAAAAAAAACTTGAAATAAGTTATAACTTATTATCCATAAAAAATTATTTTAATATTTTTTCCTACAAAAAATAACATAAAAACGGCTTACATCGGTATATCCAAGAAAAAATGAATTCTTTCAATGGATGGTGCATACAGGATTCAAGTGTAATGTAGAACTTCAACATAATGTTTATCCACTTATTTTCACAATTTTTTTAAAATATTTTTAAATTTATTTTAGCATAAACACAGATACTAATATAATTTTTTTTTCTTAGGTTGACACGTTTCACAATTTTGGAGATCACACACATTACAGATACATAAATTACCGAACAGGACGATTTACTTTTTATTTTATTTTTTTTTCACAAACCGACGCGACGAACCTTTAATGCCAACTTTTTGGCAAGACACACGTCCAGATGTTTCACGACGGGTAGTAAGTAAAACCCACACAAGTACCAAGGAACACCCAACAAATGGGTAACCTGAGCAAGTAGGGACTTTTACAGGAACAACGAAATACAGGGCGAGTGAAAAAAATTAGTATTTAAAAAAAATATGTTTTTTGGTATTTTCTGAAAAACATAAAGCTAAATTTACAAAAACAGTAAGATTTAAAAAGGTACGTTTTGCGCATGCCCCAATAGAGCATATCTCTTAGCAATAAAAAAAAACAACATTTTTTTTAGTGCTAGCTCAACTAAATAAGCACGCATTGACCCTTCAGCTTCACTCGTAGCTGAGAAAACGAACAACTAATCAGTTTGCACAAAAAGTTTAACTGTTTTATATAAAATTTAATATTTAACATAAATTTTGTCTCAAAAGATCTTTTGGCATTTAAATAAATTTTACTAAGAAGAAAAATAATTTTTTTTATTTTAATTTCTCGAGAAATGGGCTAAGCATATTTTCAAAGACATCCATTTAAAACAGGACTATTGTGCCAATGTCAAATTAGGACATTATATTAAAAATTCAAATAGCACATAAAAAACTGTGCAGATTTTTTAATACATAATATTAGCTCAAAAGATTAACCTAAAGCTATTTAGCTCAACTGTCAGCTTTGTTAACCAAAAAGTTAATTTTTGTTGAAAATTAAAAAGTATTTATACTAAGATTTTTTTTAAAATTATTAAATATATTACAATACCTATTTTCTTAATAAAGAACATTTTTCCTGATGAGAGACTCTGTATTTGTTAAAAGTAATTAACAAAAAATGCTATATTTGCAGTTTGATATACATATACAGATTAAGTTTCGTTCTTATCTTAATGAATTCATTCTGTAGAAGTGAGAAGCTAAAAATCAGTAAATTGACTTACATTAAGACCACAGAGCTTTGGCTTGAAAATATAACACAATGGTTTATTGTTTATTTATAAAAAATAATTTTATACTTTTGTCCCTTGAATAAGTAAAAGATATAAAAATATTATATTGGGTACATCTTGTTTAAAAATATAGCTGCAGCTGCTCTTAAAAATAGAAAGCTTATATTTCTATAATATTTTGACAATTTGAGGAGATGTTATTTTATTGATTTGATTTTATGCATGCATGTTTGTATTTTGGCGGGGATACGATTATTTAAAACTTTGGAGAAAATTTTTTGGTCCTTGCAAGGTGAAGATACATGATGAATATACATGGTGAAAATACCAGGTGAACATACAAGATGGACTTTTTTCTTTCACTTACAAGGTGAAAATACAAGGCGGATTTTTTTTCTTTCACATACAAAAAAAAATAGCTATATAGCGATAGCAAACGATTTTGCTAATTACCTACTTAAATAGTCTTAGGTAATGCGCGCGCATCATATAAAATATTTATTTGGTTAAATATGTGTATTAAATATTTTGAAAATATGAGAGAGATATTTTTCTTGGAAAATATAAATCACTTTTTGCTTATAATTTTGTGAAAATAAGCAACAAGTGATATTTGGAAAATTAGTTTTTAAATACTTTGTTGGCAAGACCCAAATTAATTATTTTGAAAAGGAATATTTGAATACTTTTTTTATAGTTAATTTTGTATTCGTACTATTCAGGACAAATTTATTTTAAACAAAATGTATTTTTTTTGCAAATGTAAATGATTTAATATTTTGATAATTTTATACTAAGTAATTTTATAATTAAACATAAAGACATTTTTTTAAATATTGTAAGGACAACAACATTATCTCTCATATTTTGAAAACAATCATCGGTATAAGCTCAGAACTAATGCCTCACTTTTGTTACATGTCAATGGTGCACAACACACGAAAGCAGCCTAAAAACTCCCAGCATTTGATATCAGTACCACAGTAAAGATGAATGGTTCCAAAGTTTGGTTATAGTCAAATCCAAACAACCCTTAGACCATATAACGTCAGGTCGTCGAGGTCGCCGACAAATTGGTGGGGGGCATATGTCAGGAATGCAAATAACCCCTGACTGTGCCACTGTACGAAACCATCTTGGAAAAGCGACAAACACAATTATGGTTCTGTTGAGATAAGAAAGTGGTTCCGCCTCCCTCCAAAATAGAAAACATTTGGTTGTCGCCCACTACACAGCAGATGGTTATGGCGAGAAAAACTATTGAAAAGTCTAGAGTGGGAGTCGTAATGGTTGAGCGTGGGGATACAGCAAGTAGCGAGAGGGTTTTCCCTTTAAAGTGATTGGACATGGAAAAACTGTGAGATAAGAAAATGTTGTCTATAAAATGTATTTTATCTCTGTTTTTGTTTAGATTATCTTGTTTAGCTCATTAGCTAGAATGTAAAGTAAATTTTAGGATTATCAGCAACGCCACTGACTTGATTCCTCCAAGCTCTTTAAAGAGGGGATAATGGATTATTTAGGTCCAACCTACCCTTTATAAAAACGCAAACTTTGAGAAGACAAGTCGGTAGTTACATTCTAAGTTTTGTTGAATTTAACTAAAACCTCTAAAATTAATTGTCAGTAAAGAAACATAAGATTTTTATATTTAAAGAATATTTTGAAGTTTGTTATTTTGGTAAGTTAAAGTTTTATTTTAATATTTTGGGTCTTGTTTGTTTTATAGGTCATAAGAAAAGTCTTGTAACAATTTGTAACTTGCAACAGAGTTTTATTTTGTATTCATTAAGGTTTGTAACGTTTTTAAAACTGTTTCATATTTATTTTATTCACATAAGAGATCTACTACGGTACCCTCGTTTAAGGGTTCGATTTAAAATAAAATCATACCCGACAATATTTTCAAAATGGCACTACAGATTTCCGCGAAAATTCAATGAAATGTTCTCCGACACCATCTCGATATTGTACCAAAATTTTGTAAGGATGCAAGATGATTAAAAGGTTAAAATTTTCAAGATTTAATATTTGTTTATTTGCTTGTATTGTAAAACTTTTTCAATTTTTTAATGATTTTTTACAATAAAGTTTATTTAGAACCAAAAATACCAGCGTTAATCTTTCTAAAACAAAATTACACTACAATTTTTTGATGTAACTTCTGTAAACACATGTAAATATCTATATTAAGTTTTAAAAGTGTGCCGAGTGCCGAATATAAACAAATAGATGTAGGTTATCCGATTAGTTTCCACGCAGAAACTGTAAATTTAATTTTTGTGTGAGTTAATAAAGCGTCCCTGAAAAATTAAGGATAACTATACATTAAAAAAAGATGTTCTGCAAGAATATAGTAAAAACAATCTTAAAACCGGCTTTATTTAAAAAACAAACCAAGTATTCATAAACCATCATTCCCAATTCAATATTTTAAAGACAATCAGTTGTGTCGTGACGTGACCATCAAAAAAAAAATACACCCGATGTGACGTGACGAAACAAAATCTTTCTATACCCGCTTAGCCACGAAAAAATGTTTGTCTTTTTATTCACGGGTACTAAACTTCACGTTTATAGTATTTTGGCTCACGCTCCGCTGACTCGGCATAAAAAAATGCAAAATGCATGAATGAACCTGAGGGACAAAATATGTCACGGTCATGAGTATTGTTTTTCGTTTCATCTGCCTGCTTTTATTTTTACTCTGGTAGTTTCTTTTGAATTTGTAGATGTAGCCACTTATGTAAGCAAACGGTATCGCAGGCTTTATTCCTCTTACGAACATCGTAGGATAAGATTCATATACCGTATCTGTAGTAATTGTTATATTGACCATACAGTGTTCTGAAGGCCCTTAAGGACAAAACCTCTGAGTAAGAAAAACTTACTCTAGCGAAACGAAACAGTTAATTGTCAACACTTGATAGGTGTCCATTAGATCTTGGACCCCCGTGGGCTTGCTTGGGCCAGCTTTTGAGCTGCCCAAGCAAAAATACAAAAGAAACAAAATCTTCCTATGCCCGCTTAGCCACAAAATTTTTTTTGTCAAAAAATAATATATTTCTTATTGCCCCATTGCGACATAAGCAAAATTTAAAACAATTCATAGAAAGTGTTAGTCTTACATTTGGTTGGTTAAAAATGAAAATAAAGTGGTTTCCTCAGACAAAAAAAATATTATCTAAAATAGTTTGCTTGCGAAAAATATGTTTAAAAAAGAGCACAAAAGTGCTAAAACCTTAATAGTATTATAGTAAAACATTTTCAAAGGTCTTTTCAGATATCTCAAATTACAAAAGACAAAATGCCAGAGAGTATTTTCTATTACCTATTACCCCAAATTCCCCTATATCAAATAAATGGGTTCCGCAAGAGACTGATGAATCTTCTTCCATCTGTCTCTGGTTCCGCTCAACACTGCTGTGACCTGTTCTGGGAGCAGATTATATCCGTCTCCGTCGCGACGTCAAAATTAGCCTCAAAACCGAGGCAACCCTGACCGAAGCTGCAAATTGACAGTTGGTCTCTCCTCAGTAAACACCATACTTCATATTCCTTTTCAGATATCCACATCATCATTTCATCTTTTTCCATTTTATGGTTATGCTCGGGCTGAATGAAGCCTAATGAGGCAGAAACGCGTCCCCGAGCTACCTTTACCTCTGAGGTCTTGCTCGTGAAACTTTTTTGTAAAAACTTTTTACCTCGTGAATTTCCTTCACATTTTCAAAGGTCTTTTCAGATATCTAAGATTACAAAAGACAAAACGCCAGAGTACCAAAAAAATATTTTCTATTACCTATTACCCCAAATTCCCCTATATCAAATAAATGGGTTCCGCAAGAGACTGATGAATCTTCTTCCATCTGTCTCTGGTTCCGCTCAACACTGCTGTGACCTGTGCATCCAGCGCTAGCCAAATGGCGCGGAATTTAATAGAAGCTTGCTAAAACACCATAGCGCACGTTCTACGTACGTCAAAATCCCTATGTTAACCATCCGTGAGTTTGCGGCGTTAAACGGAAGCTGTTAACGACATGTGACCACAGCGGCTCGGGCAGAAATTTAAATTGCATGAAACATGAGATAAAAAAACTTACCGAAACAATTTTATTTTAGTATTTTTCTAGCTACTTGGTGTAGTTTTTAGTTTATTTGTTTATAGATAAAGTCCATTCGCCTTTCTTTTTTATGGCCCCGTAGAGCAATCTTAAAAATCCCACAGAATTTTAAACAGTCTATTAACCTACTAAATATATGTCTAATTTTTGTCACATTTTCATTATGTTCGGTAAAGTTTTGCCTATAGGCACTATTCAGTTGGCACCTAATATCAGTCTTGTCTAGCATAGGAAATTCTATGTGGTTATTTAAATAAATACCACTTACTTTGTGTCTTTTTAACTTTTCACTAAAGTGCTTGAAATCACACACACGCAGGATCACTTCGTGGATTGTTCATAACAAGACAAATAAAGCAAAAAAAAGCATTTATTTTTTCACAACCGCACAACCAGTTTTGAGCATCGTATAATTTTTTATTAAATTTCCTATTATTAGTTTTTATGGAACACCCCTCACATTACTTACACTAAAATTTTGGTTAATTTTTAGGTCCAGTCTATGTGACCCTAAAGATTTTATTTGTAATCGAAGTTCCTATGTCAACGTATTTTAATTTGCACAGTTAATTATGTAATATACGGTATTTATTTTCATTTTATAAACAAACGAAAACAAACAATGACACGAAACCGGCAAGACTTTTCACTACTGATAAACCTTGAATCAAAACCAATTCATACGCCTTCACTAAGATTAGAACCGGCAACACTAGAAAGGGCAACGAACGTTTAGGCAAAATGATGATGGCCGACGTCAACTAAAACAAACATTCCTCCCGCCCTCGCGCGAGAACAGCCACTCATACACCGCTGAAAAACGGGTGAAATTAAAACCTTGCCCCGCGTGGCACTGCCGGCCTGTAATTATTTACGTTCAAAAAGACTAGACAATCATGTCGTAAGGGAAGATTTAACCTTTTTTAAATAAATCAATTAAATTCTGATTGTTGTATAGTTTTGGGAGGGCACTGCCCCGTTGCCCTCCCTGTAGCAGCCCTCACTGCATGTGACGTTCAAATGTCAACAGTGTCGAATTGCGATAGTCGTCGGCCGTTTGTGGCACTACCAAAAACTATCTAATAGTGGACGCCATGCTACTCATCACTCTGCTATGCCCGTTGTAAAGGCATGCCAATTTACGCCGCATAATGTCGCTGCGGTTGCAAACAATTAGAACATTTAGCTAACCGTAAAATCGAGCTTGGTTTGCATAGCTAAGAGTAAGACTACTTAGTAATTTACCAATCTGAGCGAAATGTGTAGCTTTGTGTATAGGAGAGGGTGGGGCAAGTGTGTCATCGGGGTACGTCTTTCAGAGTAGTTCATACAACAAGCTATGTAGCCGACCACAATTAGTTTATATATAGTATAGTATATACATGGTGTCCCAGATAAAAGCAACTACATGGGGATTTCGGAAACGGTAAGAGATACGAGTTTGTTTAAATAAGAAAAAAGTTGCGCTATTCTAAGCCCAATCAGGTGCTGTATCAATATTAAATATATTTACAGGGGTTACTAAAATATCGAACAAAATCTAAAAATTGTGTTTTTTGAAAAATTGAAATATCGCCGCCATCTTGCAAACAAATTTAACGAAATTAGGTAGTTTTGTATAAGCAACTACGGCCAATCGAATAACATTAACAAGTTTTTTCTAGGCCTTCTAGTTTTTTTGAAACCATAGCCAACTTTGTTATTTGTTATGACCGTCATATTGAATTTATAGGTCAATAAATAGAGCATTAAAAGATCTTTTGAATTTATTTAAAAAACTTTTTTACTTGGTTAGTTTACTACTCATAATACGATAGAAGAGCTTGAGGCAGCCGTTCTTCAAGCCATAGAAGAAATTTCTGAACAAATGTTTAAAGATGCTTGCGTGTCTCTTATTTATCGATGCAGGATTTGCATGAATAACAACGGTGGAATTTTCGAAAATTTGCTTATTTAATTTAATGTTTTGTTATCGGTTTTTAGTTTAATTTTAAATTAAATAATAAATGCAAACTTTTGTTTCCGAAATGAAAGATAGATTTTAAGAAATTGTATTATTTCTTAGCCAGAAAAAAATTAAAAAATAAGGGCCTTGAAAATTTGCACATAAATCAAATAAATGAAAAAGTT
>OY755039.1:37819034-37882493 GCA_963576565.1 Aspidapion aeneum
GTCTGTCTGTCTGTCTGTCTGTCTGTCTGTCTGTCTGTCTGTCTGTCTGTCTGTCTGTCTGTCTGTCTGTCTGTCTGTCTGTCTGTCTGTCTGTCTGTCTGTCTGTCTGTCTGTCTGTCTGTCTGTCTGTCTGTCTGTCTGTCTGTCTGTCTGTCTGTCTGTCTGTCTGTCTGTCTGTCTGTCTGTCTGTCTGTCTGTCTGTCTGTCTGTCTGTCTGTCTGTCTGTCTGTCTGTCTGTCTGTCTGTCTGTCTGTCTGTCTGTCTGTCTGTCTGTCTGTCTGTCTGTCTGTCTGTCTGTCTGTCTGTCTGTCTGTCTGTCTGTCTGTCTGTCTGTCTGTCTGTCTGTCTGTCTGTCTGTCTGTCTGTCTGTCTGTCTGTCTGTCTGTCTGTCTGTCTGTCTGTCTGTCTGTCTGTCTGTCTGTCTGTCTGTCTGTCTGTCTGTCTGTCTGTCTGTCTGTCTGTCTGTCTGTCTGTCTGTCTGTCTGTCTGTCTGTCTGTCTGTCTGTCTGTCTGTCTGTCTGTCTGTCTGTCTGTCTGTCTGTCTGTCTGTCTGTCTGTCTGTCTGTCTGTCTGTCTGTCTGTCTGTCTGTCTGTCTGTCTGTCTGTCTGTCTGTCTGTCTGTCTGTCTGTCTGTCTGTCTGTCTGTCTGTCTGTCTGTCTGTCTGTCTGTCTGTCTGTCTGTCTGTCTGTCTGTCTGTCTGTCTGTCTGTCTGTCTGTCTGTCTGTCTGTCTGTCTGTCTGTCTGTCTGTCTGTCTGTCTGTCTGTCTGTCTGTCTGTCTGTCTGTCTGTCTGTCTGTCTGTCTGTCTGTCTGTCTGTCTGTCTGTCTGTCTGTCTGTCTGTCTGTCTGTCTGTCTGTCTGTCTGTCTGTCTGTCTGTCTGTCTGTCTGTCTGTCTGTCTGTCTGTCTGTCTGTCTGTCTGTCTGTCTGTCTGTCTGTCTGTCTGTCTGTCTGTCTGTCTGTCTGTCTGTCTGTCTGTCTGTCTGTCTGTCTGTCTGTCTGTCTGTCTGTCTGTCTGTCTGTCTGTCTGTCTGTCTGTCTGTCTGTCTGTCTGTCTGTCTGTCTGTCTGTCTGTCTGTCTGTCTGTCTGTCTGTCTGTCTGTCTGTCTGTCTGTCTGTCTGTCTGTCTGTCTGTCTGTCTGTCTGTCTGTCTGTCTGTCTGTCTGTCTGTCTGTCTGTCTGTCTGTCTGTCTGTCTGTCTGTCTGTCTGTCTGTCTGTCTGTCTGTCTGTCTGTCTGTCTGTCTGTCTGTCTGTCTGTCTGTCTGTCTGTCTGTCTGTCTGTCTGTCTGTCTGTCTGTCTGTCTGTCTGTCTGTCTGTCTGTCTGTCTGTCTGTCTGTCTGTCTGTCTGTCTGTCTGTCTGTCTGTCTGTCTGTCTGTCTGTCTGTCTGTCTGTCTGTCTGTCTGTCTGTCTGTCTGTCTGTCTGTCTGTCTGTCTGTCTGTCTGTCTGTCTGTCTGTCTGTCTGTCTGTCTGTCTGTCTGTCTGTCTGTCTGTCTGTCTGTCTGTCTGTCTGTCTGTCTGTCTGTCTGTCTGTCTGTCTGTCTGTCTGTCTGTCTGTCTGTCTGTCTGTCTGTCTGTCTGTCTGTCTGTCTGTCTGTCTGTCTGTCTGTCTGTCTGTCTGTCTGTCTGTCTGTCTGTCTGTCTGTCTGTCTGTCTGTCTGTCTGTCTGTCTGTCTGTCTGTCTGTCTGTCTGTCTGTCTGTCTGTCTGTCTGTCTGTCTGTCTGTCTGTCTGTCTGTCTGTCTGTCTGTCTGTCTGTCTGTCTGTCTGTCTGTCTGTCTGTCTGTCTGTCTGTCTGTCTGTCTGTCTGTCTGTCTGTCTGTCTGTCTGTCTGTCTGTCTGTCTGTCTGTCTGTCTGTCTGTCTGTCTGTCTGTCTGTCTGTCTGTCTGTCTGTCTGTCTGTCTGTCTGTCTGTCTGTCTGTCTGTCTGTCTGTCTGTCTGTCTGTCTGTCTGTCTGTCTGTCTGTCTGTCTGTCTGTCTGTCTGTCTGTCTGTCTGTCTGTCTGTCTGTCTGTCTGTAACGACCAACGCGCATAACTCAAAAACCGCTAGCCCGATTTTAATGAAATTTGGTACCTACGCTGGGTTTTGGATCGAGATAGTCCCATTTAAAAATGAACAAAAACTACCCCAAACAAAAGTCAAATAAAAGGGTGGGGGTATATTTCAAAAATTAGAGTTTATGTAAAAATATGGCATGTGTGATATCAAACGAAAGGTAATTGCGTCTGGAGTTAAATAAAATAGATTTTACTTTAAAAAAAAGGGTGGGGGTAAATTTAAAAAATTTGTGTTTTTGTGGAAATATGGCGTGTGTGATATCAAATGAAAGGTAATTGAGTGTGGAGTTAAACAAAATACATTTTAGTTTAAAAAAAGGTGGGGGGCAGATTTGAAAAATTAAAGTTTAAGTCAAAACATGGCTTGTGTGGTATCAAACGAAAGGTAATTAAGTCTGGAGTTCAATAAAATATATTTTAGTTTTTAGTTATATTAGCTCACACGTACACTATAACTATAGTACCTAGTGTGAGCTTAGGTGCCCATAGATTGGCAGAGTATTTAAATAGTTCTTGAAACACTATAGAAACACATTCAGAAATATACCATTCAGAAATAATCGTCCTTTAATTTTCGAAAGCTGACATCGTGATGTATCCACTTTTTGAAAAAATGATGCGACCATTTTCTTTCCAATACTCGGAGATCGACGAATTTTCATTGGAGCCTGCTCACCTTCAAAGCACCAAACTGATGATTGCTATTTAGTTTCGGACTCATAATGATATAACCATGTTTGGCCACCCGTTACGATGTTGAAAGTATTTTTACTTTGACAAATTTCTGAAGCATAAAGCATAAACTTAGCCCAATCACCTCTTGTTGCTTTTTGCTCATTGGTCAACAAGTGGATTTCGAACATTGCTTCCTTCGGCGATGGTGATCGTGTAAAATTGTTTTAACGGCTGCCGATCCAATGCTGATAGAAGCTTCAATCTCGATATAGGTCACTTGTGGATTTTGTTATACTATCTTTTGGACAGCTTTTACTGTTTCCGGGGTCACAGCAGTGGGCTTTCGAACTGTGCGAGGCTCATCATCCAATGAAACTCGGTCCCTTTTCAACTCAAACCTAACAGTGCGAAATGGAAAATCTCCACCGTTCATTGAAAGGGTTTCCCACAGTATGCCAGAGGTACCCTTTTGTTACAGAGAAATACGAAAATCTCTTAAAAAGTTGGATACAAACAAAGCAATGGGTCCATATGGCTTTCCCGCGATAGTACTCAAAAATTGTGCTAACGAACTCACCCCAACTTTCGCTAAATTATTCAATTTGTCTTACAGGCAAGGAGTATATCCATCATCATGGAAGTCTGCCGCAGTACAACCTATTCCAAAGAAAGGAAAAAAGACAGATCCGTTAAACTATAGACCAATTGCTCTACTTCAGGTGATATCAAAAGTAATGGAAAGAGTTGTGAACAATCACCTAACCAAGTACTTGGAAAAGTACAAAATTATCAACGACAAGCAATACGGATTTTGAAAATATAGGCCAACTGGCGATTTACTTACATACGTCACTCACTTATAGCGAAAAGCGATTGAGTTACGGGGCGAAACAAGAACAATTGCCTTAGATATATCTAAAGCATTCGATAAAGTCTGGCATGAAACTCTGCTCAACAAACTCAAAGCAATGGGATTGTTGCCGAAACTTTGCACTTGGTTTGAAAGTTACCTTAAGGATAGATCCATTTATGTTGCAATGGATGTCCGGAACTCCAACTCTTACCAAATAAATGCTGGTGTGCCACACGGAGCAATCCTTTCGCCAACACTTTTTCTGATTTACATAAATGACCTCATAGTTAAAACAGTAAACCCACTTTATTGCTTTGCAGATGATGGCAATGTAGTCTCTTTAGTCATAACACCCACTCAGTATCTATCCGCACGTGAATTCCATCATCTTAGACTAACTCAAATATCGCAGATAAATAACGACCTGGAGATAATAGAGGACTGGGGCAACAAAAACCTTGTACAGTTCAACGCGCAGAAAACCCAATCAGCCCTGTTTTCAAAAAACACCAGCACCGGTGAGCCAAACATCATGCTATCTGGAAGTGCTGTCACATTGCAGAGCCAGTTGAACGTCTTAGGAGTCACTGCAGAGACCAACATGTCTTGGCACAGTCACGTGGCAGATATAGCTAAAAGGGCATGCCAAAAGCTTGTGGTGCTATTTCGTACAACAAGCCAACTGCTGACACTCTACAAAGCCCAGATTCGACCAACTATGGAGTACTGCTCACATATATGGAGTGCGGCACCCAAACATACCTTAATGTTTTTGAACACCGTGCAAAAACGAGCTATCAAGCTGATCAACGACCCCGCACTTACCCGTAGCTTGGATAGTCTCGAACATCGAAGAACTGTGGGCGATCTATCTCTCTTCTACAGGTATTATCACGGAAAATGCTCTGAAGAGTTGGCACGTATGATCCCCCCGGGAGTAGCACCTACTAGGCGAACACGTCAAACAGACAGTAACCATCAATATACCGTCAAAATAGAGGCACCAAGAACCTCATTATATCAGAATTCATATCTCTGTAGAACAGCATCGCTGTGGAATAAACTTCCTACGACAGTTTTCCCTGCAGGTTACAAGCTGAACCGTTTCAAAACCAACACACACCAACTTTCCCGCGCACTGGCCGCTTCTCGAGCGTGATAGGGATCTCCTTGCGAGTGCGCTTAACCGTAAAAAAAAACTCTGCAAACCAATTGAATACTGTAGCCCTAGAACATGCCTAGGAAACTCAATGCAATTTGACAGGTCGTTAGGTTAAAGTTCTCACTAAGCTCACAAGAGGCACTGCGGTCGCGCATTTGTTCCTTATTCTATTTTTTTGAGAATTATCTGTGGTTTGGATTTTCCGTCCCCCTTTTTTTCAGGTAGAAAAACCTCTTCCACCGCATTTTATTTCGGGTTCATTTAAAATCTATCTTTTTGGCTTATGTAGGTAATCTTTGCTGCTGTGACCCATTAAAATTAAATGTTGTTAAATTTGTAACTTTTGCAATTTAAATATAAAAGAATAAGAATTTCTAGTTGCTTTTCTGGGTGAAGTCTCTAAAGTTCAGACGAGTATAAAATGCATAGTTTTTCGAGAAATTTTTAGGTAAGTTTTCTTATTTTCTCATTTGAGGTTAGATTGGCATTTGATAAAATTTGTATTGGTAGTGTCTTTTTAACTTCTTCTCGCTTACTTTACGGAACTCTGAATACAGGTTTCCAATGCCTGGTAGGTGCCTTATTTGCCCATGAACTAAGCACAAATTTAGTGTTAATTTTATGTCTATCCCTTTCGTTTGGTATTAAGTAAAAGGGGGGGGGGTTAATTGGTGGGTAAACGAGGAATTACCCAGCAGCGTAATGTACTTTGAATAAATTTATTCCTTAACTTTAAATCTTACCATAATCTAGTACCTATGATTAATGTGGTTATAAGTTGATTTTTTTTATTGATTTCAGCTTTTCGATGATATGTGTGACCACTGATAAGCTATATATATACTGCTTTGAAACATACCCTACACAACTTACAACCAAGGCGAGGAGGTACTTTTAAATCATGTCAGATTTTCGTCGAGCTGTTAAAAAGTAGACACTTAAGAATGATTCTCTTCACCAACAACTGTTTCATTATTTATTCACTCATCACTCACCAGAAATGTTAAAAGCAAATTTAAATATAGTAGACAGTGTTTGGTTTTGCATTATATTTTATTTTACCAATCAATTAGACTATGTATTATTTCATCAATAGTTAGTCGGTAATTTGTAGCTTTTTTTATAATAAAAACTCATTTAAAAAATGTTTTATTTATTGCATTTTATATATCATTTTCAATCTGTTTCTATCTTATAAAGACATTGTATGTCTTTATAAAATATTGACTGATTAAAAATTTCAAAAAAAACTTTAAAATTAAAGAAAATTTATTATAAAAGGCGATTCAAATTTCCCGCCTCGCCTTTTAGTTCGTCACTAAGCTCTGCAGTGGGCGCCACAGACCTAACGACTTGTCAAACAGCCGAAGTTGCCTATCTAATAAAAACTCACTGAACCGCGCCGAAAATCCTTTATCTATGGCCCTAGAAGGGGCAGAGTCAACAAAGCAACTACCTAATAAACCAAATATACTAATATGCTATTTAAGTTAATATAAGTCAAAAAAGTTACCTAATTACCTACTTACTTTCAAATTGTAGGAAAAAGTTTGTAGGATTAAAAAAAAACACACAGTCAATTAAGGAGAAGAGCTAGTTAAAAACAAAACACCAAACAAATAAAAAACAACAAATAATAAATAACAAAACAGAGACAACCATGTACCTATAGGTACTATTGTTTGATTAAAAATTAAAGTAAATAAACATTAACAATAACACGGCACCTTGCCACAAATAACACTTTTTTTAAACTTTACTTTAAAGTAGTTTTTAATAATCAAAAAATTCTTCTATTGTATACGGTTCGATATGTCATAACCTAGTAAAATATGCTTTCCTAAATTGACTAAAACTTTCAATATCTTTAACATTATTTGGTAACTGATTATAAAATTTTATTGCATTATAGAAATAACTTTTTTTCAGTTACCAATAGTCTATATTTAGGAAAGTTGTAGTTATTTTCTTTATGTTTAGTATTGTAATTATGATTTGGCTTTAAATTAGAGAAAAGGGTTACATTAACATAACCTAGTAAAATATGCTTTCCTAATTTGACTAAAACTTTCAATATCTTTAACATTATTTGGTAACTGATTATAAAATTTTATTGCATTTTAGAAATAACTTTTTTTCAGTTACCAATAGTCTATATTTAGAAAAGTTGTAGTTATATTCTTTATGTTTAGTATTGTAATTATGATTTGGCTTTAAATTAGAGAAAAGGGTTACATTAATTCTTAGATATAAAACGCAATGAAAAATAGAAATTCCTGGAAGAGTTAACAATTTTTTTTTCTAAACACACCTCTACAGCTTTCACGTAATTTTATTGAGAACATTATTCTTAGTACCTTTTTTTGCTGAACAAAAATGCACTCTGCCCGACAACTGCCTCCCCAGAGCAGAATTCCGTATTTAAGATGAGAATAAAACATACCATAGTAAATAGTATTTAGAAGTTTTTATGTGGTAAATGTTACGAAATGATCCCCATAGCGTAACTGACAGAGCTTAGTTTAGCATATAATTTGTGAGTGTGTTCGCCATAGTTAAGCTGCGAATCTATTGTAACTCCCAAAAGTTTTACGCTATCATCTATTTTAATCTCTTCACTCTCAAAATAAACCTTATAATCATTAATATTTTTGTAATTACTGCATAATATTACGTTTGTTTTATTAACATTGAATAAAAGTTGATTTTCCTTTAACCATTTTTGAGTACCCTTCAATAATACTAACATATGGGCCTTATGATAAAGCTCCATACATAGTAATGATAGAAGGGATAGATCAGAATATTTCAAATTTACATCCTAGTGCATTAGGGAGGAAACTACATAAATCTAAAGTTATGAACTTAGTTAAAATGAATAAAAAAGGTAAAAATAGAATAGCTATTGAATTTTTAAACTATGATAGCGCTAATACCTTTTTGATAAACCCTATTCTCGCAAAAGAAAAATTGAAAGCATTCATTCAAGCTGCTTTGGCATCTAGTAAAGGTATTGCATTTGATATTTGGAGCGAATTAACTGAAGAAGAGGTTTTAAAAGAAGCACAATCGGTTTGCCCTGTTATAGAAGTTAAAAGAATACAGAAGAAAAATTAACAGGGGGAATTAGTAAATACACATACAATGATATTCACCTTCCAGGGAACAAAAGTACCTGAACATATTTATATTCATTATTATGAGAGTTAAACAAATTTATTTATACCAAATCGAAGGCAATGTGGAACATGTTGGAGATATGGATATACCAAAAAACAATTTCGAGGAAAAACACGTTGTCCAAGATGTGGAGATGAACACGGCAGAGACATTTGTCAAGTTACGGTTCCTGTTATGCATATACTGCAAGGGAGATCAGGAAGCTAATGACAGAAGATGTGAGGAATATAAGAAACAAAAAGCTATCAAAATACTCTGCCAATATATGGGCACCTAAGCTCACACTAGGTACTATAGTTATAGTATACGTGTGAGATATTATAACTAAAATCTCAAATATATTTTATTCGAATCCAGACTCAATTACCTTTCGTTTGATACCACACAAGCTAATTTTTGAAATCTACCCCCACCCTTTTTTTTTACTAAAATGTATTTTGTTCAACTCCAGACTTAATTACCTTTCGTTTGATATCACACACGCCATATTTTCACATAAAATCTAATTTTTGAAATTTACCCCCACCCTTTTAGTTGACTTGTGTTGGGTGGATTTTGATCATTTTTAAATGGGACCATCTCGACCCAAGACCCAGCCTAGGTACCAAATTTTATTAAAATCGGGCAAGCGGTTTTTGAGTTATGCGCGTTGGTCGTTACAGACAGACATACAGACAGACAGACAGACAGACATACAGACAGACAGACAGACAGACAGACAGACAGACGGCGCGACAAAAAAGTTTCAAAATCATCTGAAACGCAAGATATATAAAAATTTTTGAAATCGGAGCAACTTTTTTTTTCTCCAAAAAATTAGGATCACCAAAGCTCACACTATCGTATAGTAGTGTGAGCTAAAAATAATGGTGGAATCTAGAATACCCTACTTTGATGCGAAAAAAAGCTACAATATATTAAAAGGATTAGATAATAATAATTCTTTAAGTCAAAATTCACCAAGCTGATTTTCCGGTACTTCAAAGTAAATATGCTCCTAATGTTTCACTTAAAATACCAGTATTTACCAAAAAAAATTATACATATACACAGGCAATTAAAAAATGAAAATCCATAACTCCAACTTCTCCAGGCTATGACAGACAAGCTCATCAAGAATCATTATATGCTGGTTCATGTCGCACTCCTACTAGGCCAATATCAATTAATAATAAAAAAAAATGTTGGAAACACAGATAGTTCACCCATAGAGCTGACTCAGTTTATGCATAATATATTATGTAAAACTTCTATATCACCAACACTGAGAAAACAAATATTAGAGGAAATTGAACAGACAGAAAATACAATGGAACAATCAATGGAAGCAGATGAATTACAAGAAAACCCAGATAGAATATGGTCCATCACAATAAAAAAGAATAGTTTTATACCGTAAACACTTAGTTTAAAGTAATTAATTAAATTTTAATTTAAATAATTTAAATCTTTAGTATACAATAAAGTAGGGAATGACAACTTTCAAAATTAAGAAAATAGAATGGAACATTGCTGGAATTAAAAATAAATATAATGAACTAAGGTATCTTATATCAACAGTTAAACCTGACATAATGTTTATTAATGAAAGAAATCTCAAGCCGAGAGAAAAATGATTAAGCCCAGGTTATACAGCAATCAGATTGGATAGTCAAAATGGTAGAGGAGGTTTAGTTCTATTTGTGTGGAATCTCTACTAAGACATCCTCAATCTTATTTGATAAAGAAAGCAATAAAATTCATTAATGCAAGTATCGTAAATATATTTAAAAAAAAAATATTTCAAATGTAGTGAGTTGTGGAAATAAAATCATTAAAATAAAAATATACAAAACATAAAGTATAAATCATCAACACACGTGAATAAATATTAATTAAGAACTAAGTATAGTTTAAACAAAGTAGTAAACTTGGAGGTATAGGATTAACCTAGAAGTGAACTTTGGTTTGCGCCTTCAAGTGTCAACAGTTCCCTGGATGCTGGAGCCTCAAGGGCGCGAAGTCCATGAAGTAAACAGAAGAATCAGAATCAGAAGTCTTGACATTTTTCATTTATATTTCCATTTTTTGGGATCGGTATTACACCCGTGCAGTCGTCAGCATAGTTGATTGCCGAATTAGGTTCTTTAATTATGCCACAGAAATCGTTTACGTATATAACAAAAAGTAGAGGTCCTAGGATTCTACCCTGGCGAACTCCTGTTGTGATTGTTTCAAAATTTGATTCAACAGCCAGATCATGATGTTTGAATTTGACTTTTTGCTTTCTCTCTTCTAAATAAGACACGAGCCAATCTTTAACTATTCCTCTGATTCCGTAAGCTTCTAGTTTTTTTTGCAAAATGTTGTGATTAATAGAAACGAAAGCTTTGGATAAGTCAAGAAGTATTCCATATGCTGTGTGTTTATCTTCCAGTATTTCTAGTATTTTTTGTTAAATTCAAGCAATGCTGTTTCTGTTGATTTTTTAGGGAAATCCTTGTTGAAAATCATTAAAAATAGAACATGTTTCAAAAAAGTTAAAAGTCTGCTAAATATTATTAATTAAAGGAATATAGCAGCGAGTTTAAACTTTTATGGATTAGAAATATCTAAAGAGTTTTAGCGTGATGCTCAAGTAAAACCCACAATATACAAATACCGAGAAACTTATATTTTTATGCAAAAAGCAAATAGGTTTGAGCATAAATATGGGGCATAGCCATGCATTCTCACACCCGATGCTTGAAGCCAGGACACCTATTTAATTCTTAATGTTCCTTTTTCGGGTAGACATGATTTCGGTTACTGCGCATGCGTCAGTTTTGCTGGTTTTGGAACATACTCCGTTACGTCACTACATTACTTGACAATTGGCAAATATTTAGGGTTATGTCTATTATTTTTTTTCTAAATACTAGTTGAGTTGGGTAAAACTTTATCAAATTGTGGATTAAAATTGTAGTTTTTTTAAAACTAATTGTGCATATTTACTGTAGATACTATGAAGAGTGTTTAATGGCATCTATAAACCACTCGTAAATTTATTAACAAATTATAAAAAAAATACAAGTAGTTACCTATGGAATGGCACTCCCTTACTTCTCCAGGACATTTTTTCACAAACCGCACATGTTTTACATGAATTATTTCTAATTTTTCACAGAAAAAAACATAATTTTACACGACAAATGCAAAACGCCGCAAAATGTCAATATGGCCTCCCCTCACACAGCAGCTGTTTGTCTACATGACAAAACACACGCATGCGTACTTGAAAATTCGCGTCGGCGAATTTAAACATGCAATTGTTTTCAAAGCCAGCTATGAGTTCTTGACTTTGATTCTTTGACCATCTATTTATGCTATAACGTATTTGGCAAAAAGGGACCATTCTTAAATTATGTAACGTTTAAGGGGTTCATCGGCCTAGCGTTACGCTTAATAATGTTTGAATAAGTCTTTTTTAATGCGTTACAAAGGGAGAGGGGCGTCCAAAATACCAAATTTTTGTGTGAAGTAATTTATTAAACCTTACTTTTTGCGTTTTTAAGTCTATTAGTAGGTCAGGCGTGTTAGTGAGTGGCATTTAATGAACGAAACTGTTCACTAAACACATTTATTTATTGCTAAAAATTTACTAAAAATCCCGAACCCTTATAATCTCATTTTCCCTATTCTATGCCCTACAAAAAGTGCTCCACTCACCCATTATCCAACAAATCTCGGCACATGAGAGGCGTTCGAGGGCGTAGCAGCTCCGATGCCACGTGTGGTCTCGATGATGGTCAAAGATTAGTAAATCAGTAATCAATTAAAACACGTGCAATAAAATCTTCGACAAAACTTTCAGCGGCTTCGACAAAAAAAAATATAAAGTCTGTCACATAAATTCACAATTTAAAGTCAAACAGTAATTCGCAGCATCAATCTTTTACAAAATCCAAGAAAGAAGCAAAGGCGGACCAAAAGCAAAACACCCGGGGTAAGTAGCCCCAAAAATATTTCTATGTTTATTTGCGAGTAATTTACATAGATTTTCCACCTAGCTTGCTAACAAGTCTTTTTTTTTTTTTTTTACGGTTAAGCGCACTCGCAAGGTGGTCCCTATCACGCTCGAGAAGCGGCCAGTGCGCGGAAATGTTGGTGTTTGTTGGTTTTGAAACGGTTCAGGTTGTAACCTGCAGGGAAAACTGTCGCAGGGAGTTTATTCCACAGCGATGCTGTTCTCCAGAGATATGAATTCTGATATAATGAGTTTCTTGGTGCCTCTATTTTGACAGTAAATTGATGGTTACCGTCTGTTTGACGTGTTCGCCTAGTAGGTGCTACTCCCGGGGGGATCATACGTGCCAACTCTTCAGAGCATTTTCCGTGATAATACCTGTAGAAGAGAGATAGATCGCCCACAGTTCTTCGATGTTCGAGACTATCCAAACTACGGGTAAGTGCGGGGTCATTGATCAGCTTGATAGCTCGTTTTTGCACGGTGTTCAAAAGCATTAAGGTATGTTTGGGTGCCGCACTCCATATATGTGAGCAGTACTCCATAGTTGGTCGAATCTGGGCTTTGTAGAGTGTCAGCAGTTGGCTTGGTGTATACAGATGTCTTGTTCGAAATAGCACCCCAAGCTTTTGGGACGCCCTTTTAGCTATATCTGCCACGTGACTGTGCCAAGACATGTTGGTCTCTGCAGTGACTCCTAAGATGTTCAACTGGCTCTGCAATGTGACAGCACTTCCAGATAGCATGATGTTTGGTTCACCGGTGCTGGTCTTTTTTGAAAACAGGGCTGCTTGGGTTTTCTGCGCGTTGAACCGTACAAGGTTTTTGTTGCCCCAGTCCTCTATTATCTCCAGGTCGTTATTTATCTGCGATATTTGAGTTTGTCTAAGATGATGGAATTCACGTGCGGATAGACACTGAGTGGGTGGTATGACTGAGGAGACTACATTGCCATCATCTGCAAAGCAATAAAGTGGATTTACTGTTTTATCTATGAGGTCATTTATGTAAATCAGAAAAAGTGTTGGCGAAAGGATTGCTCCCTGTGGCACACCAGCATTTATTTGGTAAGAGTTGGAGTTCCGGCCATCCAGTGCAACATAAATGGATCTATCCTTAAGGTAACTTTCAAACCAAGTGCAAAGTTTCGGCGACAATCCCATTGCTTTAAGCTTGTTGAGCAGATTTTCATGCCAGACTTTATCGAATGCTTTTGATATATCTAAGGCAATTGTTCTTGTTTCGCCCCGTAACTCAATCGCTTTTTGCCATAAATGAGTGACGTATGTAAGTAAATCGCCAGTTGACCTATATTTTCGAAATCCGTATTGCTTGTCGTTGATAAGTTTGTACTTTTCCAAGTACTTGGTTAGGTGATTGTTCACAACTCTTTCCATTACTTTTGATATCACCGGAAGTAGAGCAATTGGTCTATAGTTTAACGGATCTGTCTTTTTTCCTTTCTTTGGAATAGGTTGTACTGCGGCAGACTTCCATGATGATGGATATACTCCTTGCCTGTAAGATAAATTGAATAATTTAGCGAAAGTTGGGGTGAGTTCGTTAGCACAATTTTTGAGTACTATCGCGGGAATGCCATCTGGACCCATTGCTTTGTTTGTATCCAACTTTTTAAGGGATTTTCGTATTTCTCTGTGACAAAAGGGTACCTCTGGCATACTGTGGGAAACCCTTTCAATGAACGGTGGAGTTTTTCCATTTGGCACTGTTAGGTTTGAGTTGGAGGAAAAGATTTTGGCCAGCATATTGGCTTTTTCCTCTGATGTTGTGGCTGAGTGAGTATTTTTATCTGTAAGTGGTGGTATGGATGACTTGGTGAAGTTTGATCCAACGGCTTTTGCAAGAGACCAAAAGGACCTAGAACTACTTGGACAATTCAGCAACCTGTTTTTTATTCTTTGATTGTATGTTTCTTTGGCGGCGTCAATAGTAATTTTGCAACTATTTCTGGCTTCTATAAATTCTGTGTGGTTTTGAGCGGTTTGTTGTCGTTTCCAAAGGTTATATGCTCTGTGTTTTTTCTGTACAGCCGTTTGACACTGGCTGTTGAACCAAGGTTTTGCATTAGCTCTGCTTTTTATTGTATGTGGGATATATGCATCCATTCCAGATAAGATTACTTTTGTTATTTCATTACAGCAAATAGTGAGATCAGCTGTTTTAAAGCAAACTTCTTGCCATGGAAAATCCAGGTAAAACTGTTTAAGGTCATTCCATTTTGCCGATTTATAGTACCACATTTTACGAGGAAGTGATTGTGGGCTTGGCGGTATGAACATTTCGCACTTTGTTCTTATAAGTTTATGATCGGATGAACCAAGTGGGGGATCTACTTGAATTGTGTACAAGTCAGGATTTGTAGTTAGGAACAAGTCTAAAAGCGCTGCAAATTCACCCCTTTCTGAGATACGGGTAGGTTCATCGACAAGCTGCGTTAGACCACAACTTATGGTAAAAGCTTCTGCTTCCCTGCCTTCATTATCTGTTTGTTGTGGTATTTTAGCCAGGGTATATTGTGGACGTTGAAATCGCCTAAAAAAACAATTTCCGCATGTGGATAGTTAGACTGTATATTATCACAGTTTTCGGATAATGTCGCAAAAAAGTTTTGATACTCGGTGTTACTTGGCGGTCGGTAGAGGCAGCAAATGAACTTGGTCGATGACTTTGAGGTGAATTTCAGCCATATGATATCGAGGTTCGCTGGTTCTAGCTTCTCCTCTCGATGACATGAAAGGTCATTTTTAATGTACACACAGATCCCAAAATTATGTCGAAATCGGTGGTGTAGGTTATAGCCGGGATAAAGATAGTTCACAATAGGTGTTGCAGAACTGATTTTAGTTTCAGTGAGAACAAGGATGTCAGGTCTTTGTTCTTCAAGATGTTGGTGAACTGAATTCATGTTGGTACTTAATCCTCTTATATTGCTAAAATCAATTCTGAGTTGAGTTTTTGGTCTTCTTTTAATATCTTTGCATGAAGGACCCCCAGGATCACCCGACGCCCGGAGATCCGAGTGGTCGGGTATTTTACCTCCGGAATATTTTGATCCTGGAAGCGCCATCATACTATCTGTTACTCATTGTTGGAACCGGACTGCCAGCGCAGTAGCGGAACGTGGTGATACCACTTAGCGCTACTCACTTCTGGCATGGTGGTATCTCACCGGTCGACGCCCAATGAGTAAAAAGCGTCTACCACCTACACTTTGAAACAGTCTAAACTGTATTTTAATTATTTTGTTTGATACACATATTTCGGAACAGGCTTAAAAGCAGAGAATGCAAGGAAGACAAGGTGTACTCTGTTTTCAAGTAAAAACAGTTAAAAATAATTACTTTTTTTTTGTTTATTTTCAGTAAGTAAGTCTATCTATCTGTTTTTATGTTTTTATTAATTTTAAACAAGATGTTTTCGTTAGTAAGTATATCTAACCGTTTTCACCTGGAAACGGTTAGAGATAATCACTATACGAAACGTCATCTTTAAAACAAATAAAGACAATTTATGTCCGAAATTTTGTTCCTTCGCATTAGAGGTGTTGATTTTCGTTACTTTTCAATACTCGTTACTAATCGTTACTCGACTACTAAGTAATCATTTTATATATTCGTTACTTTGATTACTGTAACTGTATTCAATTCAATCATACAATTAGTACAAAATTCTCGGACTGTCGTTAATTCGAAGAACATTTATACATCATATCATTATTTTTGAGACAACTTTTTTTCGTTGGCCTATGCCATTTGTTATGGTATACAGCTGATAACTGTCAAAAAGTTATCTCAAAAATTTTGATATGGAGTATACTTGTAGGTATATTTTTGTTGTTGATATTATGGAAATATTCAATTGACATTTTCAAAATGCGGGCTAAAATTAAAAAAAAAAGGTAGGAATTACGTAGGAAGTATTCTGTATACTAGAGGTATGCAAGCGGCTGCAAAAGTTCAAACAAACAACAATGCTAGATTGTTACGTCCTACTTTTTCTTAATGTTACCTTTTATAAATACAATTTAAATGCGTTAGTTATATAATTTATCATAGTTACTCCACGGATCGCCTGATCCGTGGTTACTCCCTGATTTTGGATTACCGACTTTCGACGTTTTGTTGGGTTAAAAATTCAATGGTTTTTGTGCTTTGTGCGAACTTGCATTGTCTTGGTGGACGATGATTCGTCGTTCGGGGTTCGTTTTTCGAAGCTCAGCGATGACTTTTGGCCAACAAATGGTGATGTACCAATCGGCAATAACAGTCGTTTGATATTCCAGAGGAATTGTTGCTACACGACCTGCTTTTGAGACAAATGTCGCGACAGTTTTTTGAATACACTTCGAGAACGGATGACTTTTTTGGCTTTTTTTCATCTTGGAATACCTAAACTGACGGATCACCGTATCTAGTTTATTTTCGAGTTCATATAAGTAAATCCACGATTCAACACCACTGACAATGCTGTACCCGTTTTTCGAGAAGTGTTTTTGTGAGCAGATAGTTCCTAGGTTACGCAATGTATACATTACGTATTTATTTAAACCCTATACTTGATGTTGTATTAAAGTGGCACCGCGTCATCAAAACCATGATTGGCGGGAAGGGTGTAGAGGGGTACATACAGTGGCCCGCACTTTCTGTAATTTTTTTATTGGTATTGATTCCCAAAACGAGGCACTGCACTAATTAGTCATTAGCTTACTATTTTACTTGCTTTTTATTTATATTTTCTACTAAACAATTTTATTAGAAAAAAAACATATATACTCTTGTTGTTACGAACATATTGATTTAGCTGGGATTTCACGTTGGCTATTCGTTGTTGTTTTGACTGTTTTAATGTCAAACAAATTGGGACCGACTTTTTACAAAACAAATTACCCTTTTTGCAACTAAATCAATACTTGCGCACATTTTAATATAATTTTGGATTCTCTGTTATGTTTCGGATCTTTATTTATTAGGTAAGTACCTATTTTATCTCTCCTTTAAAAGGTCTCGGTGTTTTATTATAGACATATAAAGCGACACACTACAGGTACAAAGTAAAACAACAATGTTTTGAGGCTTCCTTATTTAGATTTTGCCACAAAATTTGGTTTACCATAGCTATGACGCGGTGCCACTTATATACATCCTCAATTATAGTTCAAATGAAATGTTTGCAAATAAAATTTGATTGTATAACTACATTTATTAGTATCATATCACAGGTAATGTAGAGGGGCTTAGCCCCCTCAAGCTCATAATTGGCCCACATTTTTTTTCCTGTTTACTAAACCTTTTCAACAGTGGTGCCAATTTCTATAAAAATGTCATCATATCGTCGGTCTCATGACCTAAGGACCTATCTCGATTTTTACAACTTTGCAGAAAAGCAATTTAAAGAAAACTGATGCACAAAGAACGATTTTCAATCTTTTTTTTGAAATTATGTCAAGAGACCGACAATATGACGCACAAGAATAAATAGTATAAACAGCAAGTGAAATTAAAGAAAGAAAAATAAGAGAAAAGTTTTTCTGCTTCAGCCGTCGCTCGAACCCGGGATCTCTTGCTCTGTACGCAAACATTCTAAACATTGAACTACCGAAGCCATAGATACATTTTCGGAAAACTTTCATCTATGCAGACTGCGGTGTCTCAATACAAGAACGAGAGACTCTCAGGGAATTAAGTCTCTCGTGTGTGTGCCCACAAATATTATCTCAACCCAACACGTTTGGTTTTTATGTTCTTTAAATCTGCAAGAGGCGCCATCTACCGAGATACGAAAGACACTAAAACAAGAGCAGGCAAATATTATAAATGCTTTATATATCGATCGATGAAAAGATCGATTAAAAAGAAAAGAATCCATCCGTGACCTTTGACAGTACTTTTGTCTATCAGGTCAGATCAACGCTGATTAGCGTTTTTACCCACCTTCAAGACGTGAGCGTCAATCAGCGGAATTTTTAAGCCAAATAAATACTAATAAACAGTTAACTCTCAACACTTATTAGCCCACATAGCACAAAAATTACATCAACGTTAAATTAACGTAAACAAAAATAACAATTTTTTTTTTACTTGAAAATTAATATTTATTTTGTTAAATCTACATGCTTAAAGATAACTTAAAAACAAGGAGAAATCAAGCTATAAAAATGTACTTTTTGCTGAAATTTCTAGTGCTGTGTATATAACGTGTTTTTTACCCTCGTTATTTTCATGTACCAAATTCACACTTAAAAAGTCCTCCACAACATGTTCTAAAACGCCACTGGATTAAGACTTCTCAAACCTACTAACTTTCTGCGTCTTTTTTGGTCACGTATTTTTAATTAAAAAATTTTAACTTAAAATAGACGCGAAAGGAAATTATAAAAGTTCATTTGTTTAAGACTACAACACTTCAAGACAATTTTAAAGATGGCGCTCAAGGCAAGATAAAATATCTATATGTCTATCTATATACATAATTTTTTTTTTTTAAAGCAAAACAAGATTTTTTAACAGTAAACACATTCACAGAATAGTAATGTATCTTTATTGGGTTAATAACAGATGCATCGTGATCGTGAAGGATCAGGGATCAGTTCCTTAACAGATTTTTGGAGTTTAGAGGCCAAACCACTGCTAGTAAAATCTCAAAAATATTCGGTAAAAAAGCCATGCAAGTCACGTTTTAAAATTAGTGTAGAAAAGGCGTAAATCTAATGTAATTTTAACGTTGATAAAAATCACGTGAAACTAACGTAAAAACATTGCTGTTTTAATTTGATAATTGTGATATTACAAAGCAGTTTTTAGCAACGTTATTTTTTTTAACGTTAATGAATGAGCTATTAAGCTTGTTTTCATATATGAAATAAACGTTTTTTTCTAGCAGCTTTTAAAATCAACGTTTTTTTTTCTCACGCCTTTTTTACGTGTTAAACACGTGATTGTGCTATGTGGGAGGTGTCCATTAGATCTTGGACCCCCGTGCGGAAAGGCTTTTGAGCTACCCGCGGTAAAATAGGGGAGAAAAATTTATTTTTACCCGATTAGCCACGGAAACTTTTTTTAAATTCACTGCTACTAAATTTTACGGTTATTTTTAATATTTCTGATTGTACTGCATGCTTCAGAATTATTAATTCGACATGCTCCGACTCCCTCCAAAACATCTTTCTAGATCATCCGCCACTGGAAGTCGAATCTATAGCTACGCTATATGTTTAGTTTCTTATTCCGCACGATTCCCATCAATATGTTAGGATCTCCCTTTTCTATCCCGTCGCTCTTCCAGCTCCACGATATTGAAATAACAAGCCCTGCTTTTTTTATTCAGAATAAACTAAAAAACTCGTCTCGGTATAGTCCAGTCAAAAGAAAATATAATTACTTACTAATTTTTTAAATCATAGAACTTTGGTTAAAAACTGTTAGGTCAAAAACTTTAATTCAAGAAATAAAATAGTTTGAATAGCAGAGAGTTTGAAGAACATTACCTCAAAATCGTCTTTAAAAAACATAATAGGGGAAAGGGGGCAATATGGGATACTTAATTTTATAGGCCTATTTCTCCTATTAAATGATCACCATTGCGTTCGTCATTTGGAATTAAGTTGGCTGGATGTGTTATCTTTATGTTTTAATTTTCAGTTTGAGCGATTTAGAACTCCATCATAGTTGTATTTTTGTAAAAAGTTGACTTTGCCCCATTTTGCACCGCATACGGGGTAAAATGGGGTACCTATATGTGGCAAAACAAACGGGGCCGTTGTGTAATTTGGAATCAATATTTTTGTAAGACAAAGTTTTATTTATTAAAATACTAACCATGATTAAAATATTTATTTAAAATATAAAAAGTTGTAATAAAAAATACATTTATAATAATTAAGTATTTACACAATTTATAAAGAATTGCAGCGACGTCTCATCTCTGTCGACACACATTTCACATTTCTTGCAAAAACAACATAAAATACAACTTTTAGTGATGGTACGAAAAAAACAAAAAATATTGGAGCAAAAAGGGTATTATAATAGGTTGTTATAACCGAACCGAACCACCATGAAAACCCCATTTTGTCTCAAACCACCAATTAAATTCAAAAAAAATCATACACAGTACACGATAAAAAATTTTGTCTACAACGAAAACACGTTCTTTTCTTCAATAAACTATTTTACTTTAAAACAATTTGTTTTGAATTAAAATATTTCTTTTTAGTTAAACGCAGCGTTTAATCTTGAAATGAGACTTTATTTTTCTTCTTTAATTGTTTTGATTCAGTATACTCCATTTTGTAACAAAGCAAATTGTCTTCATATAAGTAATATTTTGCTCCCAGAGAAAACGGTGTCTTAGATTAATTCAGTTCCAAATTATAATAAAACAATTTCTGTTTCCCATTAAAATAAAAGGCAAGACATTTTTGGTGCTATATCCAGTAAATATTCTCTTGGTAAATAGGAAGGCACACATTATTTTACTTTGATCTAAGACAATTTTTTTTACCGTGCAGATGACAAAGTCATATACAAATATAACAGATGGCATGCGGTACATGGCGGGTAATTTGAATTCAAAATAAGGAATGCTAAATCTTGAAGATTTTAACCTTTTAATCATCTTGCATCCTTACAAAAGTTTGGTGGAATATCGGGATGGTGTCTGGAAATATTTCATTGAAATTTCGCGGAAATCTGTCATGCCATTTTGAAAATATCATAAAAAAACATCTGACCTCCCATAAGACCCAATGTAAAAGTCAGCCCCCCAGCTGATTTTTTCAGGGTCGTAGCCTAACAACAAACTTTCCTGATTTGTCCAGGAAAGTTTTTTTTGATACACTAACCTAACCGGGTCAGGTTGGGAAACTAACCTAACCTGTCCTCGGCCCCTGGACCACCTCGGCTGGACAGGACAATCGCTATTTCGTTACTAGCGCTATTTCAACATACCGCTATTTTAAACTGGTGCCATTTTAAACCAGCGCTATTTTAAACTAGCGCTATTTTGATACTAGCGCTATTTCGTTACGCGCTATTTTAAAACAGCGCTAATTCATTACGCGCTATTTTGATGCTGGCGCTATTTCATTACGCGCTATTTTGATACTGGCGCTATTTTGTTACTAGCGCTATTTCATACCAGAGCTATTTCGTTACATACTATTTTGTTACACGCTATTTTTAAACAGCGCTATTTTATTACTTGCTATTTTGAACGACGCTATTTTAAACAGCGCTATTTCGAACCAGATCCTCTAATTTTACATGTTTATTTATAAACTGCATTCAATTTTTTGAAAAAAAATGTACTCATAGGTAAAGCACCTAACACATGCGGAAAGTGTCTTTGCCACCCTTGACGGCTTGAGCCAACTGCCGTTGCCTGCAATCCATCTCCCAGACTATTAGACTATTTTACTCATATCCAGCAAAATGACATATAAAAACCCAATCTAAGTTCAACGACGCCACATGCTACTATTCCAAATTTTGCCAACTGCTGCTCTAATATGAATCCTACCAGGGGCAAATGCCTTTTTTATTGAAACTTGCCGCTGATGGGGGATGATGGGGGTGCGGGTTATTTGAGGTTAAAGAGCTTGACAATCGAGATTCAGGATGCCGTCGATCGTAGCAGCCAGCTGGATGTAATCATTTGAAAATTTTGCTTTTTTTGATAAGGCAAGGCTATGAGATCGAACGGACAACATTTCTCTAATGTCGTAACGTCATAGTTGTGAAGAAAGCTTTGCTACTGATTTATGTTTCTCGTCCTATTAATTGGAAACATTAAATCGATTTTGAGCAATTTTTAATTCGATTGGGTTGGGTACTAAAACTGGTTTAAAAGGAAACGAATGCCATTTCTACTGGAAAAATGGACTTTTGCATATTGCAAAAATTACCTAATAATTTGTAGAGTACTCATTTTAAATTTCAAGTCTTTTTAAAACAGTGGGGGGGTGGGAAAACTCTGGAGAATTTTTAGTTTTTCTTCAATATTTCGTAAAATATAATCAATATTTCTTTCTTTCTATTCACTGATCAAAGTGATAATATTCACTTAAAAACCTATTTCTGAAAAAACAAACAAAAACATAAAAAACTTGAAAAAACAATTTTACCATTGACGGGGCACTATTATTTAATCTCAGTAAAATTCTCGTAAAATTAGATAGCTGTTATAAAAAACATACAACCAAAGCTTTGATCAGTAAATCCTTTGAGTCTAATGTATGTTAAACTCTGTTACATCTAAATATTTTAAAAAATTTAGATATCCTGAAACCACTGGGATGGGGAGATTTTGGACACTGTCCGTAGTCTCCCCATGGGACGCCATGACAAAAACTATTTTTCTGTTCAAAAATTGTTCAATCACCTCAACAGTTAACATTTTTAATAGAAGTTTTTGTGAAAATAAAAATATTTCGATAAATTATTATGAAGCTGTACCAGCTTACTTTTTACTGTTAAAATCGGTTAAATATTGGTTAAAATATTACATCGGACCCGTAAAATTTCAAAAAAACGAAAACTTATCAAATTCTATCGTCTTTACGCCCTCCGTCATATATGGGCAAATTTTTCTTAAATGTACATTTACAGTCCACAGCTTATTATAATTTTATTTTAAACTTTTGTTGAAAAGCTGACTATTTATTAAATATAAACACATATTTTCTACGAGAGTCCATCATACTTTATAAAATTTTTACATCAGTATTCAAAATATGGCAGAAAAACAAGGTAAAATGTCCTGTTAACTAACTCTCTCCAGGGCCGATGTTTAAATTTAGATGTTTTTAGTTTTCTTTCCTGTAGCTTTCTTTCAAAAAAATTTACAATTTTTCGACAACCGAAAGTTTCTCTACCTATTTATGAAGAAATAATAGTTTTTCGCAAAATAGGTTACACTCTAAAAAATTTTAAAGTTCAGATTCAAAAATCCTGTCTTTTCCCTAACGTCGTCTTCCTGGCCTGCTGCTGAAAAGCAGAGACATAAGGTGCGGATAAATTCATGGTGTTTCCAGAGAGCATCAGTTTGTCAGCTCGGCGCTCAGTGTGTGAATTTTTTTTTTCCAAATATTTTAAAGGTAAGATGTTTCTGCCTACAGTTTTTTGCTATGTACAAATCTTGTTTACGATGTTAACTTTTTTATTTTTATTTTATATTAAAGAATAATGGGAGGACCAAACCAATACCAAGAGATTTTTTTATGATCTAACCTCAATTTCATGAATTTTAAAAAAATAAGTAAAATGTCCGTTACCTAACGGTACCCTTTGTTACCGAGGAGAATATTTTAACCGATAACAAGAATGTACCGCCAAAGACAAATACCACCATTCAAAAAAATGAGTGGATAGCCGCCGTGTATGGTGACCAGTGGTATCCCGGAATCATCGAAGATGTTGTGGATGACCAGCTGAAGGTGTCTTTTATGCATCCAACACCTTTTGGAGGTAAATTCTGTTGGCCGGCATCTGCTGATAGGCAGACAATTCAAGCTGAGGGTATTCTATGTAAAATAAAAGTGCCAAAACCGGTAACTAAACGCCACTACATATGTGAAGATCAAGGGAAATCTTTTCACTTAAAGATGATTTGTTTAATTAAAAAAGTTGGTTTCAACTAAAATAAGTCCACACATATTTTACTCACATACACTCACAAGTTAAGTTAAGTTTTTTATTCTAGAACTTTTTCTTACTGTTTTATTTTGAGAAGTGTTTCTTGTTCTCATTAAAATGTTTTAAGATTTCTTACTGACTTGTCATTACCCTAACGCATGGTCATTACCATAACACTTCTTCCACGTTAATTTTTTAGCAAAGTCACTGACATTTGGCATATAAATATATATTTTTTATTTTATAATTATAGTAACAAATTCCTAGTAGGAAAACATATTGTAGATAAATATTTACCCTGAAATTTATCCAAAAAACAAATATAATTCTTACATCATTTGTAGCAATATTACAGAATGTGCTAAGTGTTCCGTTTAATTTTATTAATTAAATACTCCATTAAAGAGTAATTCTGAAGAAAAAAAAAGACTAAAGACAAAATCGGCGTGTCATAAAAGTCTCGGGAAGATGCGTTATGAGAAAGACAATGTTTCCTTGTCTTCCTTTGTGATTACAGATTTACCCTATAAGTCTCTTGTAAAGAAAACTTTGTAAATCTTCTGCTGCCGATTACATTGTTCTATCACTAAGAAAAAAAAAATCGATCAAATTGACCTGTCTGGACAAAAACATATCCCAAAATGTACATTTAACGAAAATATAAAGGCCGAAACTCGCCAATGGAGAATATGGACGACTGTCCACAGTCTTCCCCTGTCCCAACTCACCCCACCCTCTCCTACAGTTTTGATAATCCGGACACATATCGGTAAAGCTACCGCCAAATTATCGAGGTATCCGGACTGCTGGAGTATATTTTTTAATAGTTTTTTATACGGTAAAAAGAATTGTCTTATGGTCGGGCAGCAAAACGCTATTTTCGTAAATTTTTGGGGGATTTTGATAAGCATTGGCACGTTTATACATCGACCCAAGAAAAGTAAAAACCAAAAATTTTTTGTGGATTTGTCTTTCTAAGCTGCGTATCAGTGCCCTGAGCTTTCCGGTTTGCACCTTTCCACTTTTATTAAAATATCTCAAAATCAAAAAAAGTTAAAATATTTATTGCTACGGTTTTCATTAGGCAAAACCTGTCTTTATGCGCCTAAGTACCAAAACTTTAAAAAATATTTATCGATTTAAAAAAAAATAATGTCAAAGTCAAAACTTTGACAAATTTACCAAAGTAGTGATTTTTTTAAAGCTTGAATTTTTGGACACTGTCAAGAAATATTTAAGGCGGATTTTATATGACATACTTTTTTTTTCTGCCTTTTGAGCCTTGCTATACTACCCTTTTTAAAATTTTAAAAAATATATCAGGGAAAATTTGTATCAGAATCACAAATACCAAGCTGTCGCGTTTTTCGCAGAATTCAAAGAATGCACTGCTTATACAAACCAATTTTTTAAAATTTTATTTGCACAAAACCTAAAAGACTATTTACTGGTTCTAATAAACAACTAAATATAAAATTTACTCTCCCAAAAAAAAAACTTAGAAATATAGTACAAAATATTTAAAAATTTACCGCAAACATGGAAAAATCACTGACTCAAAATAACGATTTTTTAAGAAAAAACTACACATTTGGAGATAAACGGCTGGGGATTTTTTATTTTGCGTTTAATTTTGGGTGCCCCGAAAACCTTTGTTCTAATATAGACAAGCTTTTAAACGGTATGAAATTTTTTTCAAAATATACTTGGTAAGTGGTAGCAAAAAAGCGTTTAAAGTTGGATTTTTCAAAGTTTTTTTTTAAAATATCCAAATCGTATACTGGTCGGTCACTCAGCCGCCATTTTCGTCAGTTTTGATGGGAATTTCATAAAAATTGGCAAGTTTGTACATGGACTTTAGAGAAGTAAAAAATTTAAAAAAAGTTGGTTGGTACTCCACTCTAAGCTGCGTTTCAGTTCCCTTAACTTTCCAGTTTGCACCTTTTCGCTTTTTTCAAAATAACTGAAAATAAATATTTTTTACTACGGTTTTAATTAGGTAAGACCTGTCTCTATCGGCCTGTCTTACATAACTTTTTAAATATTTTTTATTTTAAGAAAAATAATTTCAAATTAAAAATATTTAAAAAAAAGTAGTGATTTTTTAAAACCTAAATTTTTTTAACTCTGTGAAGAAATTTCTAATGAGAATTTTATCTGACGTACTTTTTTTTCTTCCTAATATTAAAAAATATTGCAGGAAAAATCTGTTGCACAACACACACCTATGCATTACCACTTTTTCAAACTCTATTTGTCCATAATTTAAAAGGGCATTTACCGTTTCTAATAAAAAAAACTACATACCAAATTCACTTGCTTAAAAAAATATATTATTAAAATCCAAAATGTTAAAAACGCAAACAGGAAAAAATCGTAGGTTCAAAATACCGGTTGTATAAGCGAAAATGACGCGCTTGGACATAAACCGGTGGGGATTTTTTAGTTTGCGTTTAACTTTGGGTTCCAGGAAAACCTTTTTTTTACTATTATATGGACAAGCTTTGAAACGGTATAATTTTTTTTTAATATACTTGGTAAGTGATAGCAAAAAAGTATCTATAAGTTAGATATTTTTTAGTTTTTATAAAAAAAATATCCAAGTTATATAGTGGTCGGGCAAATTTAAAGATTTTGGACTGCTTAAATACAAAACCATATTTTAAATTTTATTTGACTAAAATTTAAAAGCGTATGTTTCTGATAACTAATACACAAAATTATTTTAAAAAATAAAAAAATTACTACACACTTGGAATTTCTTCTGGTTTAAAATAACAGTTTTTAAAGCGAAACTATAGATAAATGGCAGGTGATTTTTTAGTTTGCGGTTAATTTTGGGTTCTTACAAAAATTACCATATACTAAAATAGTGTTAAGTTCTTAATATACTTTAGAAGCCTGAAATAAATGGAATTAACACATTAATAAAGGTGCTAACTTTACTTTATTTTATTTATGTACAAAGCTCAGAAATATTTATAATTTAATATTAATAAATACAAAAGGAAAAAAAAACAGAATTATTTCATACATTAAATAGTACATGGGTGCTAACCCGATTTTAAAATTTAACAAACTTAAAATTAAAATATTATGTCATAATACAAGCGAGCCATTAGAAATAGGCTCTTTATAAAATTATATTTCATTAGAGACAAATAAGTTGAAATAAGTGCTAAGCCCATTTTACTGGAATAAGTGTAACTTTCATTTTTTAACCATTTCTTTGGATGCGATGCAAAGACATAAATGTCATATCCTGTCCTTAGTGACAAATCTGTTCATTTTAATTAATTTTGCCTGTAATAGCCAGCCATTTTAAAGTTTATACATAAATAAGTATTTATTAGCATTAAAAAAAATACAAGCCAATATATTGAAACATTTTTGATTGAGTGATCGCCCTTATCCGCCCTTCGGTACCGCTATAAAACAAAAAAATAATTTAACATTTTTTTAAAAATAATAAATATTACTCAAAATAAATTGTACCTATTTTTCCTGCAATATTTTTTAATATTTTAAAAAGCAAATTATAGGCAGACTCAAAAGGAATAAAAAAAAGTACGTCAGATAAAATCCTCACTAGAAATTTTTTCTAAGAGTTAAAAAATTTAGGTTTTAAAAAATCACTAGTTTTTTTTTCAATATTTTTAATTTGAAATTATTTTTCTTAGAATAAAAAATATTTCTAAAAGTTATGTAAGACAGGCCGATAGAGACAGGTCTTACCTAATTAAAACCGTAATAACAAATATTTTAACTCTTTTTGATTTTCAGTTATTTTGAAAGAAGTGAAAACGTGCAAACTGAAAAGTTATAAGTGGAGTACCAACCAACTTTTTTGTTATTTTTTAATTCTCTAAAGTCGATGTGCAAACTTGCCAATTATATACGATTTGGATATTTTATTAAAAAACTTAAACATACCCAATTTTAAACGCTTTTTTGCTACAACTTATTTTTATATTTTGAAAAAAATTTTACACCTTTTGAAAGCTTGTCTATATTAGAACAAAGGATTTCGGGGGACCCAAAATTAAAGGCAAAATAAAAAATCCCCAGCTGTTTATCTCTAAATGTGTAGTTTTTTCTTAAAAAACCGTCATTTTAAGTCAGTGATTTTTTTTCCATGTTTGCGGCAAATTTTTTTTTAGATGGGTAAATTTTATATTTAGTTGCCTATTAAAACCAGTAAATAGTCTTTTATGTTTTGTTCAAATAAAGTTTTAAAAAATTGATTTCT
Source organism: Aspidapion aeneum (assembly GCA_963576565.1). Lineage (NCBI taxonomy): Eukaryota > Metazoa > Arthropoda > Insecta > Coleoptera > Brentidae > Aspidapion > Aspidapion aeneum. The sequence continues at coordinate 37,846,849 of OY755039.1, forward strand.
ATAAGCAGTCCAAAGTCTCTGAATTTTGCGAAAAACGCGACAGCTTGGTATATGTGATCCTGCTACAGGTTTTTCCTGCAATATTTTTTAATGTTTTAAAAAGTGAGATAGAGCCAGGCTTAAAAGGAAGAAATGAAAGTATGTCAGATAAAATCCGCCTAAGAAATTTCTGGACAGGATCCAAAAATTCAAGTTTTGAAAAAATCACCACTGGTAAATTTGTCAAAGTTTTGATTTTGACATTATTTTGTCTGAAATCGATAAATATTTCTAAAAGTTGTGGTACATGGGCCCATAGAGACAGGTCTTACCTCATGAAAACAGCAATCAAAAAATAATTAGCTTTTTTTGATTTTGAGATATTTTGAAAAAAGTAGAAAGGCGCAAACCAGAAATTGAAGGACACTGATACGCAACTTGTAGTGGCGTACCAACCATTTTGTTTTTATTTTTTACTTTGCTCAAGTTGATGTACAATCGGGCCAATGTTTATCAAAATTCCCCCAAAAATGACGAAAATGGCGGTTTAATGATTAAACGCTTTTTTGCTACCACATACCAGGTAGATTTTGAAAAAAATTGCATACCGTTTGAAAGCTTATCTATCAGAACAAGGGTGTTCGGGGGACCCAAAATTAAATGCAAAATAAAAATCTCCAGCCGTTTATCTTCAAACATGTCATTTTTGCTTAAAAAACCCTTATTTTAAACCTATGATTTTTCCATGATTGTGGTAAATATTTGAATATATTGGATTATATTTATTAATTTTCTTTTAAGAAAGTAAATTTTGTATTTAGTTCTCTGTTAGAAACGGTAAAAATTATTTTAAGTTTTGGTCAAATAAAGTTTTATAAAATTGTTTTGTATAAGCAGTCCAAAATCTTTGAATTTTGCGAAAAACTCGACAGCTTGGTATATGTGATTATGCTACAGGCTTTTCCTGCAATATTTTTTAATGTTTTAAAAAGTGAGATAGAGCCAGGCTTAAAAGGAAGAAATAAAAGTATGTCAGATAAAATCCACCTTAAAAATTTCTGGACAGGATCCAAAAATCCAAGTTTTGAAAAAATCACCACTTAGGTAAATTTGTCAAAGTTTTGACGTTCACATTATTTTGTCTGAAATCGATAAATATTTCTAAAAGTTGTGGTACATGGGCCCATAGAGACAGATCTTACCTTATTAAAACAGCAATCAAAAAATAATTTGCTTTTTTTGATTTTGAGATATTTTGAAAAAAGTGGAAAGGCGCACACCAGAAATTTAAGGACACTGATACGCAACTTATAGTGGCGTATCAACCATTTTTTTATATTTTTTACTTTGCTCAAGTTGATGTACAATCGTGCCAATGTTTATCAAAATCTCCAAAAAATGACGAAAATGGCGGTTTAATGACCGACCAGTAAACGATTTGAATATCTTTTAATAAAAACTGAAAAATAGCGAACTTTAAACGCTTTTTTGCTACCACTTACCAAGTAGATTTTGAATAAAATTGCATACCGTTTGAAAGCTTGTCTATATCAGAACAAGGGTTTTCGGGGGACCCAAAATTAAACGCAAAATAAAAAATCCCCAGCCGTTTATATTCAAACATTTTATTTTTGCTTAAAAAACCGTTATTTTAAACGTATGATTTTTCCATGTTTGTGGTAAATTTTTAAATATATTGGATTATATTTTTTTTTTTAAAGAAATTCAATTTTGTATTTAGTTCTCTATCTATTTTTTTTCAAAATTTAATGAAACCTAGGCAAACCATACTTTTTAATGATTTGTCATCATCCTGTAAAAAAATCAAAAATATGCATTCGGATAGAAATAGAGCAAAAAAACGTTTTTTGAGTTTTTCTCAAAACTAGAGTTTTGTAAGTTACTACGTTCTTCATGAGGAGGGCAGAATACCATAAAATATTATTTCTGGATTTTTCGAAAAAATTCAGCTTTTTATGGGACCGTTTGGTTGGCGCCATTTTTAGCTGCACGACTATAAAGCGTGGACCAGGGGAACGGGGGGTAATGGGAGCCGTTGGGTAATGGGAGCCACCACGGTTACTCATCCCTGGATAACAATCAGACATATCCGAATGCATCCAACGCTTTGGCTTGCTCGCCCTACTAGCCCCAGCCACCTAACCTGTTAGTTTGTTGTCGATAGTGTACGAGAGCGCTGCTTTTTTTAATTACTTTATATCTAAGAACACATGCTTATTAAAAACCTGGTAAGTACTGCATTGTTTATTACTTTTTCATTCTTACTTACTGCTATACTTTTTTGTGGTAGTAGTTTGTTAATGTCGGTATTCCAGGAAGCATAGTTTATTTGAAATAAAAAAAGTACCCTTCTATTTTTAAGAACCTCAAGTTTAGCAAGTGGCCATATGGGGTAATGGGATCCAAGTGGCTCCCATTGCTTACATTGGCTCCCTACTTTGCAAAAACGCATTAAAAAAAACAAATTTGCAAATGTGAACTGACCATGGTCAAAATCGCTATGTTGTATGTAATGATGTTGGTAAAGAAAATTAACTCTGGTGCACTGTGTGCGGTATATGGACACATTCTGAGTGTTCCGGCGTTAAAAGTGCCAAAAGTTACATTTGCGACTTTTGTATAAAAAAACAGTAAAAATCTTTTTAATATTATGTTTTTTGAGTTTTTTAAAAGTTATGTTCCAAGTATTTTTATGCTGAATAAAAGTTTCAATTTTATTTAATTGTTTATTTTTACTAGAAAATAGAAACTAAATTATAGTTCCCATTTCCCCCCCTATGCGTGTAATGGGAGCCAAATGCACATTTTTTTAAAAAGAAGAAAAAAGTAATTTCTTGTTTTCTTATTCTAAAACTTTAAAGTCATAAGTTGCGAGACATACAGTATTGAAAGTTTATCAGAGCAAATTGCCGAAAAAGTATTTTTATAAGTTTTTATACTACTTCTTCCTTAGGTGGCTCCTATTCCCCCCCGCTCCCCTACATCAAGCCACCAGCGCCGTCAATTCAACGGTATGTATGTGATTTGGCAATTTTTCATAACACATGTCGCACAATGAGCCATCCTGTAGCAAAAAATGATATTCGCGGGTACGCTTTTTAGGATTTTGTGAACGGCAATGTGATAAGAAATGTCTAAACCATAAAAATGTTTAACAGTTTTTACTTGATTTTATATTGTATCGGAATTCTTGCGAGGCAATTTGTTTGTTTACCTCTATTCAGTATAACAGTTAAGTTTCTTAGCGATTTTCATTGGGTATAAAACCAAGGAGTTTTTTAAGCAAAAGTTTAAAAATAAGTGTTTTAACTATTCTGATTACAGAGGTAAAAATTAAGTGTCTGGTTGGTAGGAGGCACCAAATTACTGGAGTGACCGATTTAGCGCGTGTCCGGATGATGGAAGTTGTACTGTAATTTATATTAAAAAAAATAACAATCCTTTAATCTCAAGAAACGTTTTGCAAGTACTAAATTTAAAAAAAGAAAGGGAATGTTTTCTCCTTTAAAAATTTATATATGTATAGGTTATTATACAAGGTGTCCCATAACTTAGGGGCCATAGGTCAACAGTTGATAGAGGAGGTCATGTCTGATAAAAAAGTTCCTATAATGCATTGGTCAAAACTCTTTCTTTGTCGAGATACAGAGCATCAAAGTTGGCGATTTTTTAAACTTTTTTGATAATAACTTTTTTAAAAACCGCAGAAAAAGTATGAAATTGGGTAAAGTCATGTATTAGAACAATAGCAATAATTTGAAATTAAAATAATTTAAAAAAAAATTATGCGGTCATTTCTTTTTTTGGAAAAAACTGTTTTTTTAGGTATAAACTTTTATGAATGCCATATTAAACACAATGTTTTTTTTTAATATTTTTTATTAATAAAAACAAGTCTCTAGCGAGACATATTATTAAAAAATTATTCATATTTTTTAAAACAATAAGTAAGCAAAAAATAATTTTTGGAGGTTACTTTGACAGCATGTATCTCCTCAACTTGTAATTTTATCAAAAAAAGGAATATCACATTTTTGAATCACAATTAGCTGAGTATTCAGATGTGTGTTTACCCCCATGTTATATAAATTTTTTTTCGAAAATAACCTCCTCTGTCACCTGCTGCACTATGGCCCCTAAGTTATGGGACACCCTGTATATATAGAGACAGATAAAAATAAAAATAAAAATTAATCAGTTGAATCTATGAAAAATTGTGTTGGTGTATATACAAAAACAGATTCAAATTAAAATGAAAATTCCACACCAATATTTTTTAACCTATCAAAATGTGTTTTTTTGACATATCACCATAGCAACGCACGAATCTTAGTGGACATTTTTTCCTCGTGGGTACCCAACAGCGAATTTTTTGACATCTTAATGACAAGATAATGTTTTTGACAGTAGGTTTTAATTTATTTATTTAATTTTTATACATTTCAATATTTAAGATTTTTTCTGTATTCTTCGGACACCTCCTTTCTACCTCCTTTCTTGTTAAAGACGAAAAAGCTGGACTTTGAATGGAATAAATTAAATATCTATGTAGTAGGTATTGGACACGATTTTATTCACCATTTTTGCGCTGCATGGTTATGAATAATATAGGTACTAATAAAGCCCTTATAAGAAATTGATAAAAACGCAAAAAGGCAATTTTCTACCATTTGTAGTAACACAAAACTTATGCAAAATTGAATAATGTACTATGTTGAGCCTTAAAATGTTATTTCCGTGCAACTTCAACAAGTAGAAATCAACAATTTATGTGGCTAAAGTTCCTGGCGAAACTGTGACACAAACTAAATCTGTTCATGTAACTTTATCAAAAATCGTAAAAATTATAATTTTCTACCACATTTAGTAGCCACAAGTAACTATAAAATGGAAGATATAATATTTTTTATCGTAAAATTGTATTTTTGTGGTACTGCAATGAGCAGAAATCAAATATGCCAACAATCCATTGGTGACGAAACTGCGAGCGAACTAAACTTGTTGATATACCTATATCAAAAACTAATAGATTTTTTTATTTTCTACCACGTGTAGTAGCTCAAAATTACTAAAAAATTAAAGATTATGATATTCTTTCTTGTAAAATGATATTTCTGTGTAACTACAATAAGTAAAAACTAACATCTAAAAGGCTGAAAAGCAATTGCCGCCCAAAATGCACACTAAGTTTATCTATGTACCTATGTAAAAATTATTAAAATTATAATTTTCTACCAATTGTAGTAACCCAAAATTGATATAAAATAAGAGAATAAAATATTTTACATTCTGAACTGGTATTTTCATGAAACTACAATAAGTAGAAATTAATCTTGGTGAGGTTAGGCCTTCTGTAGAAAATAAAATATACCGAAGGACCACTCGAGATAGCTCGAGAAAAACGTGGGGGAGTTAAGAGGGACTGTATCTTTCCACAGGGCTCCAACAGGGAAAAAAGAGCCTAAAAACTTAAATACTAAAAAATAGCGCAGCAATGAAAAATTATCAAGAAACGACTTACCATTAGATGTCTTTTGTAGCTACTTGGCTGGCCAGCCCGATTATACGCGAAGTACCAGACTCTCCATTGTTCTATAGTTCAAAATGTTCCAAACACTAATATCTAATAAACTAAAGCGTAAAATTAATAGTTTCCACAATTTTAATATAAAATGATAGCGGTGCGGTGACTTTCCTTGCACGTGGCGCGTGGTTGAGTTGTTCGCCCAGACAATCGGCGTTTTCGTCTGCTGGGCCGAATTTAGCCGCTTATCTCAAATCCTTCATTGCTGGAAGAAGCGCGCGAAGTTTAAATTTAAAATATGGAAAGATATAGCGTAAAGTAAATCAAAATAATATTCTAAAAACGCTTGTAAGCGTAGAAAATGTAACCCAAAAATATTTAAAAACTAAGAGAGATAGCTTCTCTAATTTTAAGTGAAAATTAGAGAATATAATTATTTACAAAAATAAAAACAAGTTGGGAAACTTGTTCATTCGGCCCACCAAAATGAGCATCATTTTTCGGTAGGTGAATCTGAATCAATTGGAAGGGGGCAAAGCTTGACTAAAGGTCGTTTAAAGATACCGGACGCGGTACGAACATTTGCCACCCTAGCGTGCCCATCAGGCCCTTTAAAAATTTCAATAATGCGACCTACCCGCCATTGAAGAGGCGGTGATAACTCGTCTTTGATAAGAACGACGGTACCTATTTTTGGCTCTGCGCATGGTTCCAACCATTTATTTCGTACTTGAAGGGTATGTAAAAATTCTTGGCTCCAACGACGCCAAAAATCGGCTTGTATTCGTTGGACCAAGTTCCATCGCGATAACCGATTCTCAGGTTTATTTGAAAAATCTTCATCAGGAACAGAAACTAAAGGTCCATGTGTTAAAAAATGTCCCGGTGTTAAAACCTGTAGATCGTTACAGTCGGTAGATTGCGGGGTCAAGGGGCGAGAATTTAAAATCGCCTCAATTTGACAAAGAACCGTGTACAACTCCTCATAACTTAGAATTTGCGAGCCAATGGTACGAATTAAGTGAGTTTTTACTGATTTTATCCCTGACTCCCAAAGACCGCCGAAGTGGGGAGCTGATGGAGGGATAAAATTCCAGGAGATAGCTTGTTGCATGCAAGCAATTCTTGCAAGATCAAGCAATTCTTTGCTTGATTTAACGAAATTTGTGCCATTATCTGAAAAAAAGAGTTTTTATCCCCTCCCCCCCTCTTCGGGCAACAAAGCGACGTAGCGCAGCTAAAAAAGCGTCCGAAGTTAGATCTGACACTAACTCGAGATGTAAAGCTTTAGTATTTAGACAAATAAACAGGCAGATATATGCTTTTTGTGTTTTTACACCTCTGTGTTTACTGAGAGTGATAGGTATAGCACCACTAAAATCTACTCCACTAAAAGTAAAAGGCTTTTGTGGAATCAAGCGGTAGGACGGAATTTGTCCCATGATTTGCTCATAAGAATGCGGTTTGACGCGAAAGCAACGAACACATTTGGATAAAACCGTTTTAATTAAGCGTTTGGCAGATAAAATCCAAAAAATTTGACTAATGAGATATTGGACTGTTTGCACTCCAACATGCAAATATTTTTTGTGCATATATTCAATAAAAATATAAGAAAGTCTACTTTCCTTGGGTAAAAGAAGAGGATGTTTTTGTCCGTAAGAAATAGTCATGGCTTGTTGAATGCGTCCTCCAACTCTTATAAGACCATCCTGGTCTAAAAAGGGATTCAATTTTTGTATGGGTTTTATGCACTTTTTCTGGTTTTGAAGGTTAAGAATTACTTCAGACAAGTATTTTTGTTGTTCGTGCTTAGCCAAACATTTTAAAGCGTTACGAGATCGATATAATCTATATGTGTCTTTTTTCTGACGTCTGCGGATAGTCTACAATTATTTATGAATCGTAAACTGCGGGCTAAAAGTAGTTGAATAGCGTAAAAATCGGATTTATTATTTAAAAGCGAATCTAAAAAGTTTTCCGTTATTCGGTCACAAGAAATCAGAGCAACATTTTTTCGTTCCTCAGTCTCTAAACTGTCATTTATTTTGACTTGCGGGGTTTTTGTTGGCCATTTATCGAAAGATTCTTGTAAAAAACTAGGGGCGGCCCACCATAGGGGATGATTTAAAAGCTCACTCGGCGAGCAGCCGCGGCTGGCTACATCGGCACTATTGAGAAAGGTGGGGGTATATAACCAACATTCTGGATTAATATTATCTTGGATAAGACTAACACGATTTGCGACAAAAGTCTTCCATTTACTTGGATGGGATTTTATCCAGTGTAAAACAACCATTGCGTCCGAAAAAGCGTAAATATTATTTATTGTGAACCTTTTTATGAAGATATCATATGTGTATTTTAAGACCTCAGATAAAAGAGTAGCGGCTAGAAGTTCTATTCTCGGAATACTAACAAATTTTTTAAGTGGAGCGATGCGACTTTTCGCAAGAACAAAATATATGTGATATTTAGCGTTTCGTAAGACACGTAAGTATATTACGCATGCGTACCCTCTTTCACTCGCATCACAAAACCCACTGAGATCGATGGATTCGGCGTTGGTGATGTCAATGTGGCGGGGTAAACTAAATTTTTCTAAAACTTGAAATTCAGATTGATAGAGTGTCCACTGACGAACTATTTCTAAAGTAGGCGTGGCGTCCCAGGAAATACCAAGTAACCAAATTTGTTGAACCAAATATTTTAAAGTGAATGTTACTGGGGTAAGATACCCATGGGGGTCATAGCAGCGTGCTAAAAAAGAGAGAAGCGTCCTTTTAGTACAGCTTTGCTGATTAGGTAATATGTTAAATCGAAACTCGTCATAGGAAGGATGCCAGCACAGGCCTAAGACCTTAGTGACGTCATCCGAATCGAGAGATAAAACTGCGGGGTTGACTAAGGAGGGATCTAAATGAGAGATCACTTCTGAGCGATTGCTAGACCATTTGTGTAATTTCAAGCCAGCGTTTCCTAATAACTCCGTAAGCTCATGCTGCAAATTTAACGCCTCTTGAACCGTTTTACATGAAGTAGTGACGTCATCAATATAGGTATCGTTAAGTATAACTTGAGCAGCGTGAGGGTAGTTATCATATTCGGACTCAGCTAAGTGCTGAAGGGTGCGTAAAGCGAGATAGGGTGAACAGTTCACTCCGTAAGTGACAGTTCGTAGTTTAAAAACGGAAACTTTGTCATTAGGGTTAAACCGCCAAAATATTTTTTGGTATTTTTGATGATCAGGGTTGATATTTATACCACGATACATTTTTTGAATATCGCAGGTGAGCGTCACAGGGTTAAGGCGAAAATGTAATAATATTTGAATAATATCTTTTTGTAGTTTTGGACCCGATAATAATACTTGATTAAGCGAAATATGCGTAAAAGGGTCAGTAATACTCGCATTAAAAACTACCCTTGTCTTAGTAGTGATAGCTTCATTTTTAACAACAGCGAAATGTGGAATAAAATAGCTGTCTGAATCGTCTTCTTTTTCTGAGTCATAGTCCATATGACCCAATTCCAAATATTCATTCATAAATTTAGAATATTCACAATACAAGTTTTTATCGCGAAGCAGTTTTTTTTCTAAAGATAAGAAACGATTTAGCGCGACTTGTTTTATTGCGGGAAACTGCGGTGGATTTTCAAATGTGCGAAAGGGAAGGGAGACAGTATACCGGCCGTCTTGATTACGCGACACGCTCTGTTTAAAATAATTTTCACACATTTCATCATCTGGTTTCAAATGAGTTTTTTGGGGGACGCAGTCGGTTTCCCAAAATTTTGAAATTAATTGCGAAAGCGAGTCATTTTCATTTTGACAAAAAAGAGCATTAATTGGTGGGGTAGAAATTAAGGGTTGATTTATTTGTCCCATCAAAATATAGCCGAAAATAGTTCCCATAGCAAAGGGATGATTTGGATCATCGCTAGCGATTTTTTCACCCTGTATAATTAGTGGAAATAGATCCATACCAATTAGTAAATTTATAGGCGAAGGGTTGTAAAAAGTGGGATCTGCTAAGGGTAAATTTTTTATAAAATGCCAATTTTCTGTATTTATTTTTACTGACGGTAAATCAGTACAAACCTTTTGCAAAATAATCGCTTGCGTAGACACAAAAATATCTGGTTTTTGAAAATTACAAATTTTAATAAAAATCGATCCTAGATCCGAAGTAAGAGAGTTGCCTCCAACCCCCTGTATATTTGAACATAAGGGTTGTCTTGGAAGGCCCAATTGTTGCGCTAATTTTTGAGAACAAAAAGTGTTTTGCGAACCGCTGTCTAACACGGCTTTAACTGTTTGAAAGTTACCGCGGACGTCTTGAATTTTTACTAGGATAGTTGACAATAAAACTTGCGATTGCGCAGAAATAAAACCACAATGCGTGGGGTTAGAACCCGAAGGAGTTGCGATTGGTACTTGTGAATTAGAAGACGTCGAAGTAAAATTTTTATTATTCTGAGTAGAGTAATTTTGAAGCGGACAACCAGTAGCCGGGGATCTAAAACTTTGCTGGCTGGCCAAGTAACCACGTGGTGCACTACTTGGAGACGCGTTGGGAGAAATATTAGAGAGATTTTGTGAGAAATTCACGTTAGCATCAAAATGTGATCTATTTTGATTTTGAGAATTAGAGTAATTAGAATTTTGCTCAAAATGTATTAATGAGTGATGTCTTTGATTACCAGGGCAATAGCGACATGAGCGTAGACTTTGACAAGAATTTGTTAAATGTATTGAGCTTAAACAATTTAAACATAGTTTTTTATTTTTAGCGTAAGCATAGCGTTCGTAGGGAGATTTACCTTTAAATGCGTGACATAAATATATTGAATGTGTGTTAGAATCACAAAAAGCGCATCTATCTTTAGAATGAGTATTTTCCGTACCAAGTAGCGTTTTTGTATAATAAGGCGAGGCGTTATTTTTATAAAACTGTTTATTATTTTTAAATCTATTTTTAGATTGTAGCGAATAAAGCGAATTACATTGAGTTTCAAGGAAATTATAAATTTCTTGATATTTGGGCATTTCATTAGACCTAGAATTAGCTAGTTCAAAGCGCGAAAGTAGTACCTCAGGCAATTTATCTAGTAAAATGTTGGCGAGCGGAAAACACCATTGATCAGTGTCGTAATTTAGAGTTTTTAAAGCCTCAATGTTTTCTGAAAAAACATCAAGCAGCGTGCGCAGCGTTTCTGGATTGTCGTCTTTGAGAGCGGGAAAATTATACACGGAGCGCCAATAAGTTTGAGCCGATAAGCGGGGGTTATGATAGCGTTTTAGAAGCGTATTGTAAGCGATTATATAATTAGCGTCGGTTATTTGTAAATGTTTAACTACGTTTAAAGGCGGTCCTTTTAGGTAGGACAGTAACAAATTAAATTTAGCGTTTGTAGGAATACTAGGATTATTGTGTACAGAACTATTGTACATATCTAGAAAGGTTGGAAACTTAGTGATGTCGCCATGAAATTCGACAATGCGCAGTCTTGGCATTAAAGACGCCATAAAGCGGTCTGGATCAGAAGAATTTGAAATTTGCGTTAAGTTTTGAGGTTGAGGAGCTTCAATTTTCACCTCAAATAGTTGTTTTTGAATTCTTTTAATATCATAGAAGCTGTCGTCAAACTCAGTAAGGCGTTCATTTTCTTCTTCCAGTCTCTCCGGACTTGCCGAATAAGCCTCTATTATTTGATTTTGATAAATAAAAAATGTTTCTTTCATTTCATCAAGGTCGATAAGTCGAACCTGTAAACACGGTTTTTTTGTATCATCCGTTAGGCAAGCATTAGCTAAGTTATGAAGAGTATTAATGCGATTATGTTGCACATTACGGAGTGCTTCTAACTTCTTAAGTTGCGTACTCATTGTAATGTTTTTAAAAAACTCCGTTAAAACAGGTGAACGATTAGTTTCCGAAATTTTTAATATTTAAAAATTAAAAGCGTTTAAAAAGAATAGAAAATAGGCGATAAAAATGTAAACAAGTCTCATTTACCTCTCTATATCGTTTACAGCGATGTGGTGGAAACTTTTCCTACGTGCAGGTGACGCCAAGCCAAAAAGAGGTAGGAAATGCGCGAAAACAATGCGCGTTCGGTACTTTTTTACTTGTTATTTTTACTGCTAGCACAGCAAAAAGATCAAGGTCATGCGTATTTATTAAAAATTTTATTTTTAACAAAATGCGATTTAGACTTTAATTTTTCCCGAGGTCCTGTTATCCGGCTCGAACCTGGACCAAATGGTGAGGTTAGGCCTTCTGTAGAAAATAAAATATACCGAAGGACCACTCGAGATAGCTCGAGAAAAACGTGGGGGAGTTAAGAGGGACTGTATCTTTCCACAGGGCTCCAACAGGGAAAAAAGAGCCTAAAAACTTAAATACTAAAAAATAGCGCAGCAATGAAAAATTATCAAGAAACGACTTACCATTAGATGTCTTTTGTAGCTACTTGGCTGGCCAGCCCGATTATACGCGAAGTACCAGACTCTCCATTGTTCTATAGTTCAAAATGTTCCAAACACTAATATCTAATAAACTAAAGCGTAAAATTAATAGTTTCCACAATTTTAATATAAAATCATAGCGGTGCGGTGACTTTCCTTGCACGTGGCGCGTGGTTGAGTTGTTCGCCCAGACAATCGGCGTTTTCGTCTGCTGGGCCGAATTTAGCCGCTTATCTCAAATCCTTCATTGCTGGAAGAAGCGCGCGAAGTTTAAATTTAAAATATGGAAAGATATAGCGTAAAGTAAATCAAAATAATATTCTAAAAACGCTTGTAAGCGTAGAAAATGTAACCCAAAAATATTTAAAAACTAAGAGAGATAGCTTCTCTAATTTTAAGTGAAAATTAGAGAATATAATTATTTACAAAAATAAAAACAAGTTGGGAAACTTGTTCAAATCTAATTGGTGCTAAAACTGCGACGAATCTAAATTTGTTCATGAATGTAAGTATATGAAAATGAAGTAAGGAAAACATTTTAAACTATTCTTGTTGTAGTCATAAAAATAATAAATCAGCTTTTAGTTTTTAATTTAGGTAGGTAGAATGACAAAACATTACTTGCCATAGTAACTAAATAATTAAGTCAATCAAAACTATGTTTTCTGGTGTCTTGTCGAGGAAAAAATGGGCATTGTTGTAAGTCAAAAAATAAATTTTAAATTTATTCAATTTGGTGTGGAATTTTCTTACCGAATACCACGCGAGATTAAATTAAATCCGTAAATTTTTTCTCGCGAACGAATATTTTCAGAAAATTATCCCTCGTCCTCGACTCGGGATAATTTTCAAATAAATAATATGATTTTCAAAATATTTATTAGCTCGAAAACATTTCCGGAAATTTTAACCTCTAGTGGTATTATTAAGGCCGCTTGACATGGTGCATGACGCGCTGCAAATATTTGCAAGCAAAAAATTTCGGTCAAATTGTTGCCTGCAAAAAGTCGTCTTTTTGACATTGTGCATGGCCATGCATGGATTCCCCAGAATCTAGGTAAAAATTCCCCAGTTTGCATGCAAGTACAGTTTGCATGCAAAAGAATGGCACCGGACCCATAAAAATGGATTGCCTGCAACAATCAGCTGGATTTGTACTGCGCATGCACCTGGGCAAAATTTCATGCATTTGCCTGCAAATTTTATTGTCATGCACCATGTCAAGCGGCCTTTAGTGAATATTTGAAGGAAATTTACGTGTGGAAATTCTTAACGAAAAAGTTTCACATACAAATCTTCGTGGAGCCTCTTTCTTTCTGGTACGTAAGATATAAGCATACACACCTGTGTTAGTACAAATTTCGTTTTTTGATTCTTGTTACAAACACACTGCAGCTTTTTCATCTCTTTATTTTTAAAAATTGCTACGTGTTCTTTAAAACCCATTAACGTATTAGGAGGTTAATGGATCGTTCATACTCGTCTTTTGTCTAGTCTTTTGTCTTGCTTTAGTCGTATGTCTTGTCATAAGAAAGTTAAAACCACTGTTTCTTATGGGAGTGTTCATACAATGCTTTTGCTTTTGTTTTTGATTAGTCTTTGTCTTAGAGTTGCCAACTTTCAATCCTTACCCAAGTAACACAAATTGCTAAAAAACAGCTACCAAAACACTTTAACAGCAAAACTGAAAGTAAAATAGCTATTACAGCTGTATGCCGTTTCACTGCTAAGCAGCTTCTAAAGTGTTGTCGTTGCTGATTAGGCAATCTTTATTTAGCTCTCACAGTGTCCATGACAGCTCCAAAATATAGCACGTTAACATTAAAGTAATTTTGTCTAGAAATAAATAAGAAACAATGGCAACTATTGCAAAATAGCTATTTCCTGTAATGGACAGAGACTTTTACTCAAATGGCTGACGAAAAACTTGTTATGTTCTACACTACTGTGATATAATCGCGTAAAAAAGGCGGTTCTCATCGTCAAAATGTTTGGCAGGTTAACTTTTCTGATAAAACAGGTCAAGATAGCTTGTCAAAACACAAGCGCCTCGAAAATTCAGAATAATAAACGTTTTTTTTCGGTGTTTGTTTTTAGGTTAGAAATTATTTTATTACCATTATCCTCAAAATACCCTATAAATCAATTCTTAGTCATATTTTATTGAATTTAGCACTTTCTAGAATTTATTTAGGCCCCGGATCACCTGGAAATTAATATTTTTTTAGTCCATAAATTTAAAGAAAAATAAATAGGAAAACTATCATGGCCGCCTCGGCCGTCTCATTGGTTTCAGCAGTTTAACTCTAGACAAGCTATTTTTTAATACTTAAGCCTAAATAATGTTGATTTGTAGCTAACTTGCGTTCTAACAATTGGCCCATTATGTAATACGAAAAAGAAAAGATAAGTCACAGATGTTACCTGTCATCTTGGGCGCTGTCACAATAACAAAATAAACAAATATCTCAATTAAAAATTGTGCAAACGTTAGAAGATAAAGTTATCACGTGCCCTACCACAGTACCCCACCAGTGGGAAGCAAAAAACATATTATTTTGGCCACCGCCTTCAGAAACGCTTAAGTTGGGTTTATACAGAAACATAGCATAACATAAGACATAGCATGACATAAGATATCATTACAGAAGAAAACCGTAAGGCTGTGTATACAAAAAATATAATAACATGACATAACATACAAGCTTGGCCCAAGTACTTTAAATGAGGCCCCACACACTCTAAGTTATTGGTAATTGCAAGGGGAGAATTCCCAAAGTGGTCGGTGCTGGCAATTGACTCTGGTGCACTTTGCTTGGAATCAGGTGAGTCTAAATAAACTGACTACTAAAGCCTCTTGACTTGAAGTAAAAAAAAACAGAAACCGAGTGTCATTCAATCCTATGAGATTAAAAAAATATTTTTTGATCTGATGGATTCAAACATTGTGTCCCTGAATGACAGGTTTTCATAATTTGTCATTAAGAAACACTATTTTTTTTGAACATTCTGATTTGACTGTTTTTTACTAAACACACTCTTGACTACCAATTTTCACTTGTGCCAAGTAAGAAAAAATTAAAAAAGCATGTTACATTGCCTTGGTTTTTATCATTTTTAGTTCAAAAAGTTTTATTTACATTTTTTAATTTTAGAAAGCAGTTAAAAGAAATGAAGTACAAAGACCAGAAAGCATTCCAGAATGGGGTCCATTTGCTCACCCCTTGGAAATGTGAGCAAGGAAGCCAAAAAGGGGGTCTGCTTGCAATTGACTCCAACTCATTTTACACAATTTTTTTTATAATTAAAATTAAATTATATAATGTACAGGAAATTAAACATCTTTGCTTTAATACCACGAATGAATGGTAGTGGCGATTAGCACCCTTAAAGGATCTAACCTGGCACGTAGACATGCGTTTCTGGGTATGTTGTGCACAAATGTACGTATTGTGTATAACTCGGATAACAATTTAAATTCTATCTAGTAAATAGAACCCAGTAGACTTCAAATTATATTTAAGGCCAGACACTTAGTCATCATGATATACCACATAATGCCATAGTTATAGCCTTAGACCACTGGTGGGTCATATACCTTTTGACATAATCAACAGGGTACGGAGAGCCACAATGTGCCTGCACTAGCTGTTAGTTCCAAATAGACTCCATATACCCTGTATGTGGTGATTTCCTGAATGGCCAGGTCACCAAATCCATTCAGAGAATCACCAGATTAACCCACCCCCCTCATATCTATATTTTTTTTCATACTTGTCAAAGCTTGTCCATTACTAGACTACCCATGGGTCAAGGCTTCTTTAGTTAGCTTTTACGACAGGCCTGGAGATTACCTTGGGGCTATTATGCATATTCATAATCTAAAAAAATCTGATAAGAAAGGGGCCTCTCTTGCCTCTCCAACCCCCATGAATACACCATTGTATCAAATGTGTATTACATTGGTGAGTGGTCCAACAGAGGGGTTCCAGAGACACAACAAAAAGGAGGACAATTTAGATTTTTTGAACATACATTGTATAGACTTAAAAAATTAATTAGGCAGTATATGATTTTCTTTTATAAAAAAATGTTTTTTTTCTAACATGCCAAAAGTTTTTTGTACCTCTAAAATTTTCTAAATACCTACTTTAAAATAAATGGAAATTCTTGAGAAACCATATTTATTACACAATAAGTATTACCAAAATATTTTTACTCAGTTACATAGGTAATACACCAGAATGTGCCTTTGTATTTAAAGTTCTCTAGAAACAGGTGGGGGGAGGTGATAGCCTCCATCCTCTCTGGGATCACCACTGGTAAGGCAGACCTTAGTAGGAATAGGTAGAGGAAATTTTTGTTTTTAAGGTAGCTAGGTAAATAAAAAACAAGAAATTTATTTATTTAGTTATTCAACTGATAAACTGGGTTCTTAATGCCCAGGGTGCAACACCTTAGAGGGCCTAATACAATGGGTTAAACAAGTGGGTCCATACCTGTTTCCTACTACCTAAGGTAAACCAAGTCTACAGTACTCTACTAGTATTTGTACACTTGCTGTCGGCAGCTCACATAGTGCACAATGGTGACAAAGTTAGTGCTTAATTATATATCATATCATCTTTTAATGCTAAGCAGGCAGAAAAATGAAGGACTGATGTACCAAAATGTTTGGCCATGGTGCATTATGGTGTTATATAAACCAACCCTTGAGTTACACCAAAAAACAGACAGACTGATGAAAAAATTTTGACAGCACTTTTAAGGTTCACTCAGGACTGATAAGTACCAGGCAAGGACCCCTTGATTGGCCCCATTGTGCGCTCCCTGACAAAGCATCGCACCAGGGTTTCAAGGAACCAGTCACTGTTTACCCAACTTTAGTTCCCTCTCAAAGATAAAGGGATACTCTCAAAGATGGGCAAATAAACTATCCTTTATGGCTGTGAGTGGACATTTGTTTAAACAAACACCAAATTGCTTGTTTTAAAAAAAACACACCCACAGTTTAGGTTAGAAAAGAAAACAACAAACAGAAGGCACGGTCCGTAAAGAAACCGGTTGCGTAACTCGGTGTTTAGGCGGCCGGGTCATGACGTCAGGGCTACGTCACAGTTTTCCTAGAAATCAGCAGTCAAACGCTGTTTATATCGAAATTTCATCTTTTGCGAGGAAATTTTGAAATTTTTGGGTGTTTTCGTCTTGTAAGTGTATAAATACCTGTTACGTGCTTACTATAAATGTATTAAAAACTAAGTAAAAGAACTGGTGAGGTTTTAATTATAATTTAAATTTTAACAAACACAAATTTTTCTGTGTCGGTTGTTTCCTACCCATACAATGTGGGTCATACAAGGTTACAAGGGGAGCTGGAAAATAGACCTTGGGGGGAATGGGTTTTCTCTCTATACTGCATCTGATATCTGCAACCAACACATAATGTTTAAGATAACTTTTTGATAGTTATCATCACAATCAGTATAGGCCAGGACAAAGATTGTGAAATGAACTTTACATACACATAGAAAATTACTAATAGTTTAAAAAATACTCAATGTTGTTGGCTGCTTTTAAGGCGCCTAGTAAAAATAGTTCTTAAATGATGTACCTATTACACAGCATACCTACCTTTTCTTGAAAAAAAAATTAAACTTAAAAAAAAGTAATTTTAATATTTCTTAAAAATTGAGGAAAATAATATTGCTGTTAATTTATTTTAAATATTTGATTTATTTTCCTAAAGTTAAAAATAACGAAAATATTCCAAATTCAAAATTAGGCTTAGACTACTTTCTACCAACTAAAATTAAAATACTTACGTAATTTTGAATTTAAAATGTCTTCGTTCCTATTTTAAACATTGGGCAAAACTTTTTTTGAAAAAATTTGTTTAGAGTTAAATGGCCTATCAAAAAAAAAAATAACAAAATACAGGGTATATAAATTATTTTAAATGTGTTTTGAAAAACTCAAAATCTCCCAAAAGCGATCCTCTATTTTTTTTAAAATTTAAGTATCTTAAACAGCATTAAAAATTCTACTAATTTGCCAATTTAAACTTTTTGCTATCTTTAATAATAAAAAAGTTAGCAATGGTGGACACTTAACTTGGAACACTCTGTATAACGCTCAAGCAGGAGTGAAGTAATATTAGCCTTGCGTTACAGTCGATGTATTTTTTATGATATTTCTTGAAAATGCGTTAAGAAGAGGTGATCAAAAATCCTAAATCTTTGCGTTATGTTATTTATGAATGTTCCCTTACTGCCTTATTGACTAGTCATTTTAACATCCTTTTTAAAAAAATTTATGATTACATTTTACACAAAAAAATCTAGTTTTAGTTATTTCCTACCCACCAAAAAAAACCAATAATATGTGGCTAGTTTGCTTTAGAGTTCGGCGTAAAAATTTAATTAAATTGAACAAGAGAGTAGCAAAAGTATTTATAATCGTGTCCTGAATCTGATATTTATAAAACTATTGGAATTTTTATCATAAATTTTTAAATTATTTAATTTTTTAATAAATTTTGGTATTTTTCCTGCTTTTAAATAGACCTATCTTTATTTCTCTCATAATGTAACGTATAGGTCTTTCTTTGTTGACCGTGGAGCAGGCAAAATGCCGCGTCATTGGCTGGGAGTTACCACACAACCGGTTTCTTTACGAACCTTGGATCAGGCCTGACACAATTTGACAATAAATCCTCCTTTTTTCAACAGTCACAATCGCACTGGTCTTCTGGCCAAGCATTGTTAGGGGCTGTTCAAAAGTTTTGTAATAAACAGCTTAAAATACAAAATTGCTAAATTGCCGCTTTTTGTAGCTAAATAATAGGAATAAGAGCTTAAAATTTATTTAGCTAGCTAAATTTTAGCATGCCTATTAGCAATTATTTAACTTTAAAAGTGCAAGTCCTGGGTAATATTACATCAATAGCCATTTTATCCATAAACACCTGCTATCAGAGAGGTTCTATAGCTAAAATAATTTCTAAACCACAGCTAGCTGTTTTACAGCAAAAACTAAGCTCTGACAACACTTTCACAGCAGAGTTTTTGCTTTTAAACTATATTGCCCAGTTTGTGTTACTTGGGTAGGACAACGACTAAGACGAGAAACAGAA
This sequence comes from Aspidapion aeneum, assembly GCA_963576565.1. NCBI lineage: Eukaryota > Metazoa > Arthropoda > Insecta > Coleoptera > Brentidae > Aspidapion > Aspidapion aeneum. Next base: position 37,865,977 of record OY755039.1, read on the forward strand.
ATCAGCTGATGTTTGTTATTTTTTTTACAGGTCGTCCGAAGAGCGCAAGCTCGCAGTCGAAATTTTGAATTTACCGCCATTAATCATGTTTTTGACAGAAAATCTCAACATAACCTTAAAATTTTATTTGTTTTCTCTCTTTTTCATTTTTGATTTTTTTTTTGTTCTTTCATGCTGTGTTTCGTGTAGAAAATGACAGTGGGTTATGACCAACTAATCAAAAACAAAAGACGAGTATGAACAGCCGACTTTGTTTAATGGATCCTTTATACTCGTCTTTTGTCTAGTCTTTTGTCTTGGTCTAGTCGTATGTCTTGTCATAAGAAAGTTAAACCCACTGTTTCTTATAGGAGTGTTCATACAATGCTTTTGCTTTTGCTTTTGATTAGTCTTTGTCTTAAGAGTTGACAACTTTCAATCCTTAGGACAACGACGAGTGACAGACATCACTTGATGTTTGTTGTTTTTTTTACAGGGCGTCCGAAGAGCGCAAGCGCGCGCTCGAAATTTTGAATTTACCGCCATTAATCATGGTTTTGACAGAAAACCTTAACATAACCTTAAAATATTTTTTATTATTTTTTTCTTTTTCCCTTTTGTTTTTTTTTTGTTCGTTCGTGTTCTTTGTGTTTCGTGTAGAAAATGACTTTTGAAGAGGGCCTTTTTATTAATTATTATTTAAATTTAATTTTTTTTCAGTGGGTTATAACTAAGACTAATCAAAAACAAAAGACGAGTATGAACAGCCGATTTTGTTTAAGACAGCTAAGACTAATCAAAGGACAAAGACTAATCAAAAACAAAAGACTAAAACCAGTATGAACAATACCTAATACGTTAATGTTAAAACGACACCAGTGGACGAAACTCGCCACTGGTGCGGTCTGCATCTCTGGCAAGTTCGACTCCATTTCTCGGCTTATTAGCTTTTAGTGTATTTGATCCTCCGGTGCCGAAGATAGATGGCGCCACGCACTATATAACGGTCCTATACTACCATAGGAAAACCACGTATAGGGATTTGGGTCTGGTTACAAGTAAGCCTATTTTATGGTATGCTGTTTGCCACTGACGACGCAAAACACAGAAACGTACGTCTGCAGATGCTACCTCAGAAGAGTTACACCAGAAGCGACAACATGACAGATAAAGTATTGCTCTTATGGGTATCGAATTCGTGACGTCACTTGACACTAACCCAACATTTTACACTGAGAGAAGAAGCACAAAACTTTACACGGAAAAAAAAATTATATTTACCTCGTAAGACAAGAAAGTCGTAAATTATTTAATTTGAAAAGAAACGACTAGTTATATCATATGTTTGCTTTATTATAATATTAATCTAAGAATATATACAGAGGATTTTAAAATTTTTGATACATAAAAACAAATTAAATTTGGGACAAAAAACGTAAAACGTTAAAAAGCTATAATAATTACGTCATACTAGCAGTTTGTATGCTTTATTATATTAGATACTTAAAAAATGCATTATAAAGTTATTATTTGTCACGACTAATTTATTTCAGTTATTAATATTAGAATATGTACAGGGCGTCCCCAAATTCTTATGTACACGCATATATAAATACAAAAAATGCATTTTTTTAAATAATACATACCTATTATATATAAAATTACATCTTTTTTAACTAATATAATATCTATTAATATAAAAATGAATGTCCACAGATTGAGTTCGGGTAAGGTATAAATGTCCAAAAAATTTCGATTAAGATTCTGATTTTCTGGAAATTGCGCCTGCTTCGTCTCAAACTAAGATGTTAAAAAATGAGCCCAATCAATTAATATACAGGGTGGTTTAGTATGCTGATTTGATGATGTAAGGTATAAATGACAAAAATTGTTCGATTTAGATTCTGATTTTCTGGAAAATGCGCCTGCTTGATCTGAAACTAAGATGTTAAAAAATGGATCAAATTAATTAGTCTACAGGGTTGTTTAGTACGCTGATTTGATAAAAAGTGTTAAGAGTAAAATACCCTTGTTTTAAAAGATATCGGAAAATGTTATTAAGAATAGTTGTTTAGATGCAAAAGTGTGAAAAATAAGAATCTGTCTGTGAAACTTTAAATTATAAACAACTTTTCTTAATAAGCTTTTCTGATATCTCTTACTACTTTACTCTTAACACTTTTTATCAAATCAACCTACTAAACCACCCTGTATATTAATTGATTTGGCTCATTTTCTTAACATGTTAGTTTAAGACCAAGCAGGAGCGATTCCTAGAAAATCAGAATCTAAATAGAAATTTTTTGGTCATTTATACCTTACCCGAACTCAACCGTGGACATTAATTTTTATATTAATAGATATTTGGATTGATACTCACGAAAAGCACAATGATATCCTTTCAGCATCACTCTAATAAAGCACAAAGGTAACAAAAACTCACAAGCTTAAAACTGCCAAAATATGCGTCTAACAGACGTTAACGACTAGAACAACTCGTGGACGTCGCGGAGTTTTAATGACGTCAATATAATGGTCATGGTGCACTTTTCAAAATGGAGCGTTTTTATTGGCTCGAGACAATTTTGTCTCCAATAAAAATGCTTAAGTACAGCCCCGCCCTCTCCGAAAACTTTTATTGTTGCATTTAATAATATTCTCTATGATTTAATCTATCAAATGCAATAAAAACATTTTGCTGCTTACATACGGAAATTTTGCACCTTAAAATAACATTATTTTATTTATATATGCGTGCAAAAGTTTACATTAGTACATCTAATTATTTGCCCATGTTCATCATTTAAATAAAAATGTAAAACATTTTTCCCACATAAGCAGATTTACCCTGTTTTTTTTAGTGTACTTAACACCTCGCACGCACTTTCTCTCAGTGTGATATGTTGTCCATCCCCACCACTCGATTTTGGAAGCAAAGCGCTTTGTCGCTTCTGTGTGGATTTCTGTGATGCTGCCTTTAGTAGGTTCGAAACGAGGGGTGGGACACGTAGGTTCGAAACGAGATTGTTTAAAATACTTTGAAATACATTGAAATACTTTGAAATGCATTGAAATGGTTTGAAATACATTGAAATACTTTGAAATAGTTTTAAATAGTTTAAAATAGTTTGAAATACTTGGAAAGACATTGAAATACATTGAAATAGTTTAAAATAGCAAAAAAAGTGAAATACATGTATTTTAGAAATAGGTGTAGAAATTGTGGAGCGTCCTATCCCTCGCTTCAAAAACTGACCCAAAAAAATACCTCTACACTCACTCTCTTTTTTCCTCTCTCCCTTTCTTTTTAGCACATGACTGTCAAGTAAACACCCATTAGTACAAATTTAGTTTTTTGAAGTTTACTTTTTCCATACCAGCGATAATAATTAGGTACTTACCTACCACACAACAATTTATGAGACTGATCTTCAGGCCTTTAGCAGTGGCGACTCGTGAGGTAACGAAGGTAAAGCAGCACTTCTAAAAAAAAATAAAAAGGAAACATTTTAAAATAAGTAAAAACTCGCCGCCGCCACCCTCATTTCTTAAACGTACTTGGATATCCATTTCAAATAAAAAACATGTTTAAATTAATGGCAACACTTTAACTACTTTTTAAGATATTCCCCAAAACCGTTATATGCAGTGGCGGATCCAGAATGTCCGGGGTGGAGGGGCCAATGAGGGAAAAAAACACAAAACAATTTTTTTTGCGGGATTTAATAAGAATTAGCATTAAAGTTTGCCACTACGTGCCAACAAAATGTGCCGCAGGCGAAAATTTAAGCAGTCAGTTAAATTTTGCGTCAAAATTTGAAAAAATTATATCTTAGCGAAAGTAATCAATTTGAAAACTTTTATAGTTGGTAAAAAATTACGGTTTTTTTTTCTGGGACTAAAAGTTATAAGCTTTATGTCAAGGAAGGGGGGGGGGCGAGCCCCTCTGTTCCCTCCCCTGGATCCTCCACTGGTTATATGAGGACACCAAATAACTTTAATTTTAAAGTATGTTGTATTTCTAATAAAAATAAATATTAAACTTTTTAAAAATCTGTTCATTACGTACGAAGTTAGGTGTATTCTTGATTATGGCCGCACAACTCTTAACTTTGAGCAGTTTGAGATAATTAGTTAAAGTTATAAAAAAATTTTTTATAAAAAAAACACTCACCTGCTAAATTTACTTATAAGTACTAGTCGCAGTTGACATGGGCGCACCCAAGCCTTAGATTTTTTTACATATTTTCAACATATCTCATGATAAAACACAAAAATAGCTTAAAATTTGACATAATGAGGCTTCGGGCCCCCTCCAGGAGGCCTTGGGCCCCCCAAGACACACTCCTGGGTGCGCCACTGCAGTTAAGTACAAAAATGAGAGGTATACCTATAATATACGACATGCTTTAACTATTAGTTTTGATGCCCAAAGCGCATTTACAAAATTATACAGTTTTGTATTTTCATGAATCAGGTTGTTGGGTAATTTTGTACCTAACTGCGACCAGTAGTTACAAGTAAATTTAGTAGTTGAGTGTTTTTTTTATTTAAAATTTTTTTTATTTCCAACTTTTAGGTTTAATTCGTATTCAGCCTTATAAAAAACCTATGCATTTACAATTAATTTAGCTTTACCCAAAAAGTAGTTGCAAATTTTCCATTGAGTGAAGGTGAGGGAGGGAGAGAGGGAGGAAGGAATTAGTAAATTGGTGTTGAAAAGAATCTTAACGCGTGCCGAAAGAATTTTTAAAATCGCTCTATATTTGTAAAAGGTATAGCTACAACTATTACTAATAAGGAGGGTGGGGAGAAGAGAGGGAGACGAAGGGGGAAACTAGTAAAGTGATGTTAAAAAAAGTCTTAAAGCGTGTGCAGAAAAAAATTTGGAAATCGCTCTATATTTGTGAAAGGTATAGCTACAACTATTACTAATAAGTAGGGAGGGGAGAAGAGAGGAAGGGGGAAACTAGTAAAATTATGTTGGAAAAAAGTCTTCAAGCGTGTGCAGAAAGAACTTTTGAAATCGCTTTATATTTGTCAAAGTTATAGCTATAACTATTACTAATAAGGATGGCGGGGAGGAGAGAGGGAGAGGCGTGGGGTGTGGGAATTAGTAAAATGGTGTTGGAAAAAAAGTCTGAAAGCGTATGCCGAAAGAATTTTTGAAATCGCTTTATATTAAATATAATTATACTAATATGGTTTTTAAATAGGGTGAGGCGAATGACAGGAGGGGAGATGGGTGGGAGCAGGGAGGACTACAAAGTAACTACAGCAAACAAAAGGACATTTGCAAGGGGTAATCAAAGGAATTTCAATAAAATCGCCTGAAATTTAGATAATTTGTATGCCTTTAAGCCTACATCATGTGACAAAATGGCGTCTGAAGATCGCCATGTTGATTCCTGTATAAAAAAATATAGCCTATAGCACCTTCGGGATCAGTAGCAATTTAACGACACTTTTGTCAGCCGTTTAGCCTCTAGCATGACACAAACATATTTACTTACATACATACAACAACGAAAAACATTACCCTTCCTTTCGCCGTGTTGCAGTTGGATAAAAGCCATGTTTAATGACAACCTTGTTGCTAACACTTGATTACTTACAGCTTTAGGCTTGGTCGCTCTAAAGCTAATTTACTTGAGTGTTAGAGTATAGGAGAGAAAGAGAAAGACGCGACTTCTGTCACGGCACTTGCAATAAGGCAGAAGCAATGTTAAAGGTGACTTACAACCAGACTTGACTAGTGCACTTGCTGTAAGTCGGAAATAAGAACTCGCAACCAAGCTAGGCACTTGCTACGAGTTTTAAGTAAAAGACCTATAACCAGACGAAGCACCTGCTATAGGTTTAAGTAAGAACTATATAGTAACCAGACGGTGCACTTGCTACTATAAAGTTAAAGAATATTTAGCAGGTATGCTGGGCCGAAAATAGACTTGTGCACAACAGTGAGAAACAACAATCAGTTTGAATCTGTTTTATTAATTACTAATTTTCTGTTTATATATACAAAAAATGCTTATTAAGCTAAATTCAATTTGCGTCATTACACTGTTTAATATATCGTATTTACAATACATGTGCTAATTCTAGTAATTTAAATATCGTATCTACATAATTATACAGATTTAAAATAAATATATGAAAATAATAAGATGTTTCATTTTGGATAAATGGACATTAGTTTGCCTTATAAGATTCTAACGTCACTAACAACCTTACAATTTTAAATAAAATGGGGGTTGAGTGATACCTTGTTTAAAAGCTCACTGCACCTCACAGGCAGTCAAGAATAAGGGTCGCGGAAATTTCTTCGAATTCTTTTGTTCGAACGGAAAATTGTTCGAAAACATTTTCTTCGAAAGTCATTTTGTTCGAACGGAAATTTGTTCGAAAATATTTTGTTCGAACGGAAATTTGTTCGAAAACAGTTTGTTCGAACGGAAATTGTTTCGAAAACATTTTCTTCGAACGAAAATTTGTTCGAAAACATTTTGTTCGAACGAAAATTTGTTAAAAAAAAATTTGTTCAAACGGAAATTTGTTCGAAAACATTTTCTTCGAACGGAAATTCGTTCGAAATTATTTTGTTCATTAAAAACAGCAACTGTTTGACTAAGGGGTCTCTTTCTAACATATTTTTTCAAAAAAAGAATACTTTCCTGACTTCTTTCGCGGGATCCTAGCGGGTATAAAACAAAACGGAACCGAACCGAACTAAACCGAATCGAAGTATCGGTTTACTTCGGTTTGGTTTCACAACCTCTAGGATGCCGGTTCGGTTTGGTTTCACACCCTCTAGGATCCCGCGAAAGAAGTCAGGAAAGTTTTTTTTTGGAAAAATATGTTAGAAAGGGACGTCCTAGTCAAATAGTTGCTGTTTTTAATAAACAAAATGTTTTCGAACGAATTTTCGTTCGAAGAAAACGTTTTCCAACAAATACCCGTTTGAAAAAATTTCCGTTCGAACAAAATTTTTTCGAGCAAATGTCCTTTCGAACAAATTTTCGTTCGAACAAAATGTTTTCGAACAAAATGTTTTCGAACAAATTTCCGTTCGAACAAAATGTTTTCGAACAAATTTCCGTTCGAAGAAACTGTTTTCGAACAAATTTTCGTTCGGAAAAACTGTTTTCGAATTAATTTCTGTTCGAAGAAACTGTTTTAGAACAAATTTCCATTCAAAAAAAAGTTTTCGAACTATTGCTTTCAAAAAAATGGTTTTCGAACAAAATTCCGCGACCCCCAGAATAAACGTGCAGGACGTTTATTCTTGACTCTCCGTGAAGTGAGGTGAGGTGAGCGCTCACACCGGTGGATTTATATCCCGTGCTAAAAGGTGGTGAAAGTATTCAAAGTCCATCCGTTAAAGTGAACTTTTGGCTCACCTCACCTCACGGGCAGTTAAGAATAAACGTACAGACAAGCGACAAAGCGCCCTGCTTCCAAAATCGAGTGGTGGGGATGGACAACATATCACACTGAGAGAAAGTGCGTGCGAGGTGTTAAGTACACTAAAAAAATAGCGTAAATCTGCTTATGTGAGAAAAAGAGTTTTACATTTTTATTTAAATGATGAACATGGGCATGTAAACTTTTGCACGCATATATAAAGAAAAAATGTTCTTTTAAGGCAAAATTTCCGTATGTAAGCAGCAAAATGTTTTTATTGAATTTGACAGATTAAATCATAGAGAATATTATTAAATGCAACAATAAAAGGTTTCGGAGAGGGCGGGGCTGTACTTAAGCATTTTTATTGGAGACAAAATTGTTTCGAGCCAATAAAAACGCTCCATTTTGAAAAGTGCACCATGACCATCATATATTGACGTTATTAAAACTCCGCGACGTCCACAAGTTGTTCTGGTCGTTAACGTCTGTTAAACGCATATTTTGGCAGTTTTAAGCTTGTGAGTTTTTGTTACCTTTGTGCTTTATTAGAGTGATAATAAAAGGATATCATTGTGCTTTCCGTGAGTGTCAATCCAAATATCTATTGATATAAAAATTAATGTCCACGGATTGAGTTCGGGTAAGGTATAAATGACCAAAAAATTTCAATTTAGATTCTGATTTTCTAGGAATCGCTCCTGCTTGGTCTTAAACTAACATGTTAAGAAAATGAGCCAAATCAATTAATATACAGGGTGGTTTAGTAGCTTGATTTGATAAAAAGTGTTAAGAGTAAAGTAGTAAGAGATATCAGAAAAGCTTATTAAGAAAAGTTGTTTATAAAAAAAAGTTACGTCAGATTCTTATTTTTCACACTTGCATCTAAACAACTCTTATTAAAATTTTCCGATATCTTTTAAAACAAGGGTATTTTATCAAATCAGCCTACTACACCACCCTGTAGATTAATTAGTTTGATCCATCTTTTTAACATCTTAGTTTCAGACCAAGCAGGCGCAATTTCCAGAAAATCAGAATCTAAATGGAGCAATTTTTGTCATTTATACCTTACATCATCAAATCAGCATACTAAACCACCCTGTATATTAATTGACTTGGCTTATTTTTTAACATCTTAGTTTGAGACCAAGCAGGCGCAATTCCCAGAAAATCAGAATCTGAATCGAAATTTTTTGGTCATTTATACCTTAGCCGAACTCAATCTGTGGACATTAATTTTTATATTAATAGATATTATATTAGTTTAAAAAGATTTAATTTTATATATAATAGGTATGTATTATTTAAAAAAATGCATTTTTTCTGTTTAATTATGCGTGTACATAAGAATTTGGGGATGCCCTGTACATATTCTAATATTAATAACTGAAATAAATTAGTCGTGACAAATAATAACTTTATAATGCATTTTTTTTAATCAACATAATTTTATTTATATTTATTTTATTTATTTATTTTATTTTTTCTATTTCAACGGCAGAGCCAATTTACAATAATATTACAGAGTAATTAATTAATAACAAGATGGCAAAAAAAAGTAATAAAACTAATTAAAACAAACAAAAAAAAACAATAATATGAAACTAGGACTAAGAAAATTGACCAAAGACAAAAAATTTTCTCTTTTATTAAAATATAGGAACTGTAGGTTTTACTATAGTAATTCCCTAATACTACCCTTAAAGGAAGTGAGACTGGCTGCGAATGGATCAAGATTGTTTTGGTTGTACAGACGAAGAGTACGAGTCAATGGTGAATAATAGCCATAATTGGCATGATGAAAGGGAATACGAAACATTGGCGAGTTATGCTTACGCTGAATAGTGTTGAAACCGATAATCTCCAATAAAGAAGGACAAAAGCAGATACCGTTTAATATTTTATAAAAAGTTATAACATCAGAATATGTCCTTCTTCTTTCCAAAGTATCAAGGCCAAATGGCTGGCTAATGGCATTATAATTTATGTTATAATTGTTGTTGTAAATGGCTATATCAGCCCTGAATGCAAGAGAACGAAGAAAAGTTCTCTGTACAGACTCCAAGCGATCAATGTGGCAGGTATAGTGTGGTGACCATACCACTGACGCATATTCCAGTACAGAACGAACTAGTGAGCAGTACAAGAGCTTAAAACAATATGGTGATAACTCGGAGCTGTTACGAGTGATAAAGCCAAGGGTTCGCATACCCTTATTAAGAATATCGTCATAATGAGGCCTAAATGACAACTTGCTGTCAAATAAAACACCCAAGTCCCTGACTGCCGCTACTGATTAAAGAGCAGTACCATTTATGACATATATATGCTGAATCGAATTAGATGATCGACTAAAAGTGATACTTAGGCATTTTTTAACATTTAAATCTAGACCATTATTACTACACCACTCACTAATGTTATTAAGATCACTTTGAAGTAACAAACAATCAAGATAAGTTTCAATCAACCTATAAAGCTTAAAATCATCAGCAAATGCCAGATGATCCGAACTAACAATCACGTCAGTAAGGTCACGAATAAATAAATTAAAGAAAACTGGGCCAATGTGTGAACCTTGCGCGACACCAGAGTCCACTTGAATCTCACCAGAAACGCAATCGCCAATCCGGACCAACTGTGTGCGACCAGTCAGGAAACTATGGGCAAGACTTACCAGAGTCTCGCTCAACCCCATAGCCCTCAACTTGCTCACCAAGTGTGCATGACTCACCCTGTCAAATGCCTTTGAGAAGTCTGTGTAGACACTGTCCACTTGTTTAGACCCCTCAAAGGCACTCAACAGAGTGTGCTGATAAGATAGCAGGTTAGTCACTGTTGACCTGCCTTGAGCAAACCCATGCTGGCTATCGGATAAAATGCCCTTGCAATGCCAGGAAAAATGACGACAAAATAAATGATCAAAAAGTTTTGGAATAACCGATTGAATACTAATACCACTATAATTACGAACATCATTCCTGTCACCATTCTTAAAAATAGGTGTCAAAAAACTGACTTTCCAGTAAAACAGATGGAATGCCATCAGGACCATGGGAGTATTTAGTTTTTAAGTTGCTGATCCCTTCAAAAACTTCCACCATAGAGAACTGAATAAAATTTAAGTCCAAACTGTAATTAAAAGAGTAGGGAGGAACTTCCTCATTATGTTTTTTGTATGTAGAAGCAAAGTTTTTTGCAAACAAATTAACAATCTCTTGACCGCACTCAGCAGTCTCATAATCCAGGTGCATATTATTGGGATACATACTCGATCTGCGCAGGTTACTAATATGTTTCCATAAACATTTTGGATCTTGCAAGACCCCCGAATTAACTTTAAAAATGTACGAACTATAACAGTTGTCACGCAATATTTTGCATTCTTCTATAAGTTGAGAGAAAGTCAGGTAATCACTGTGGCTATCAGATTGTTTATACTTTGTATGTGCAATTTTTTTTTGAACTATACGTTGCTGTAAATTTTTACTAAACCATGATGGAAAATTAGTTGATTTAAAATGTTTTACCGGCACAAACAGATCTATGACAGAATAGAGCACATTATAAAAGGAATCAAGACATTTATTAATATCCCTCTGATCGAGCATGTTGTCCCAGGGAACACTAGCTAAGTAGTTGTTAATAGCAAGGAAATCACAATTTCTAAAGTCATAATAAAATATATCACATTTGATACCATTTCCACAGCCTACAGGAATACTTATTTCATAAGCAGGATGACGCACCGTAACAGTTGAGAGTTTTTCAGAGGCATAAGATGTTTGGCTGACACTAAACTTGAAAAAACTAAATCCAAAAAAGAGCCAAAACAATTAGGCAAATAGTTTACTTGCTTAAGATCAAGAAGGTTACATAAGGCACGTAAAATGTTCGCAGATGTTGAGGATTCAGCACACTCAACACAAAGCCCACCATCAGTATTAACCCAGATTGCACCGGGTAAGTTAAAGTCACCACAAATTAAAAATTCACATAAGGTAAGCTCCCACAAGATTTGAGGCTGCTGAAGAGAATTCTTCATATACTGTGATGGGCGATGCTGGAGGAATATATACAGCACCAATTATAAATTGTTTTGTTCCATATGAAACATGAACTAAGACCTGTTCAAGGACTGAATCACTAGTCTGCACTAGTTGTGATTTAATGTGCCTACGAACAGCAATTAATGTGCCACCACCTCTCTTTTTATTAGTTTTTGGTGTACTCCTATCTTGTCTAAAAATATTAAAATCAGTAAAACACAATTCTGTGTCGGAGTAGTCATCATTAAGCCATGATTCCACCAAGATTATAACATCATATACACAGCTATTTACTGAATGTCGGATGTCTGTCAATTTAGTCCGCATCCCACCTATGTTATGGTAGTAAACTTTTAGTTTTTTGGAGTAGTTTTTGACTTATTTCTTTGTTGTTTCTGTTGGAGAACTTTGGGTATGCCATTTACATATTGTATAGACAGATTTTGTTCATTCACAGAACGTCCAACTCTTGATGTGCTTTTCTAAGTTGACTACGCTGAAGGGATGTAAGATCAGCCCTTATTTGAATATTGCTATTAGTTAATAGTTTACGATTTTTTAAAACTTGGGAAGCAAGAATACTGTTAAACAAAATAACTTTAAGTGGTCTCGGACCATTTTTGATGTTACTACCAAGCCTGAAGACTTTGAAATTAGCACAATCAACACTAATCTGGGTAAAAACATCTAACACACATTTTCTATCGTGATCTATACGAACTTTAGAATCGCCGGCGGTACTCTCAGCAACATTATGAAATAATACATTTTTGGCTCTATTTGTACGATCTTGCATTTCACTAAAAATATCAGTGCTTGACTGAGCCGAGGATCGCATACAATTTTCATCTAGTGAGGGGGATGTAGAAGAGTTGTGAGCACTTACCCCATGCGATTTAAGGAGCGACAGTTCACTCTTTAGTGCATGAATCTCAGACCGAAATTCAGACACTTCCGATTCTTGAACGGTGGATCGTAGCACTTTTAGTTCATCGAGCAAACATGTTAATTTTTTATTTTGGTCGTTAATTGAGTTGAAAATATTCAGAATAATTAAAACTACATCCGACATTTCGATATTTTGTTTGTTTACAAGACGATCCTGAATATTTTGACCTAACCTCGAAAAATCTGCTGATTGAAAATCATCCGACTGAAGTTGGCTACACGTCGCTCCCGCTGGATTCTCATGTTCATGAGTTTTAGGCGATTTGCACATTGACCCTGATCGATTCGAGTTGCTCAACTCACCCAGGTCGTCTGAGTCAGCTGGTGATATTGATGAACGACACCTAACCTTAGCTGCTTCACATTTCTCACAATGCCAATTATGAGTGCCTGTCTTCCTAGTAGAGGCCACAATTTTGTTAAAACTCGATACTGAAAGGCCTGTGCAACCCCTGTGATACCACATACTACACAAACTACACTCAATTGTGTTGGAATTCGCTGCAAAAGACCGACGGAATTTACAACATTTATCACTATCCGCCATCTTGACTGATTCGTTTTATAACAGTTATTGTGAATATTAGGACTTTTCGGACACCCTGTATGTAATTATTTAAGTATTAAATATAATAAAGCATACAAACTGCTAGTATGACGTAATTATTATAGCTTTTTAACTTTTTACGTTTTTTAAGCCAAATTTAATTTGTTTTTATGTATCAAAAATTTTAAAATCCTCTGTATATATTCTTAGATTAATATTATAATAAAGCATACATATGATATAACTAGTCGTTTCTTTTCAAATTAAATAATTTACGACTTTCTTGTCTTACGAGGTAAATATAATTTTTTTTCCGTGTAAAGTTTCGTGCTTCTTCTCTCAGTGTAAAATGTTGGGTTAGTGTCAAGTGACGTCACGAATTCGATACCCATAAGAGCAATGCTTTATCTGTCATGTTGTCGCTTCTGGTGTAACCATTGAGTTGTATAACGCCCTGAAAGGGCGTTAGAGACGGAAAGACAAGGCATTTTTTATTGACCCTATCCAATTTGGTTCCTATGGGCGGGTATTTCTTTTACAATAAAAACAGAGATAGACATTATTGAACATGTGAAACGGACAAAGATAGGGTGATTTTGCATGCTAATAATACCCTAGATAATTTATGGGTACTTTTATCTCTTTCACACTGACGGCATAAGTGCGACAGAAAAGCAGCTAACCTTTAATCCACCTGCCGTAGTTTGAGTGATTCTACCTGCTAGTCGGTTTATACAGGGAAAACTGATAGACAATGTTGTCTAAGTACGGAAATGAATTTTTTTGAATTTTGTGCGGGAATATTACAAAAAGAAATCTTAAAACGTTTACAAACAAGTTTAGAAGTAACTATTTGAGTTCAAACATGGTCCGAAATTGTTTTTTGTGCAAAAGAAGAAAAAAAATCCATAAAAAAACAACATTTCATGGGTAAGTCGTCTTGACGGATAGTTTTTGCTAAAACACGAGAAAGTTCAGTAGCGTCACGATAGATAGTTTTCTCTGCGACCGTGCGATTTTACCCTCACACATTTTGATTCAGAAGGTGTCACTTCCCCGCACTTTTTTTTGCATTGCATGAAAATTAATAAAAAGTATTTGATTTTCTTAAAAATGTTTTTTTTTTAAATGCTTACATACCGATTTTTATCCAGTTGTTTTTGTTTTTTCGAACCAAACTTTTGACATGTCACGGTCGAGTTTCATACATCTTGATGAATTGTTACACACACTGATCTGTGTTTTTATAAATTTCGATAAATTTAATGTTTTTTGCGGACTTTACAGTAATTTTAAGTTAAATTTTGGTCTTTAATCGCGAAAGTATATATTTATTATTATATGACCACCGCGACCGGTCTACAGGCCGGTATCATATGTGTATGTCCTTCTAATGTCATTTGACCATCATGCTGTCTTACTTAATAAGGTCACTTAGTTTGATTAATAATTTTGTCCTACATAATATAAAAGAAGAATAGAAACCAACAAAAAATTTGTGACACTTCGATTACCGATTTTCTTTGATTGCGATGGATTAGGGTGACCAGATTACGGTTTATTAGGGGCCCAGAGTGCGGAAAAAAAGATTTTGAAAAATTTCCCTAAAAAAATTTGAAGAGCAAACACTCACGTGCCACTCAATGTTTATGGTCGCATACACTAATCCTAACTCGATTTCCGACGGTTATGGACAATGGTTACCCCCTGGACAGAAACCTAACAACTTTTACTATATTTATTAACAACTAGGTAGGTTAGGTTTGGTTAGGTTGGGTTAGGTTGGGTTAGGTTGGGTTAGGTTGGGTTAGGTTGGGTTAGGTTGGGTTAGGTTGGGTTAGGTTGGGTTAGGTTGGGTTAGGTTGGGTTAGGTTGGGTTAGGTTGGGTTAGGTTGGGTTAGGTTGGGTTAGGTTGGGTTAGGTTGGGTTAGGTTGGTTAGGTTGGGTTAGGTTGGGTTAGGTTGGGTTAGGTTGGGTTAGGTTGGGTTAGGTTGGGTTAGGTTGGGTTAGGTTGGGTTAGGTTGGGTTAGGTTGGGTTAGGTTGGGTTAGGTTGGGTTAGGTTGGGTTAGGTTGGGTTAGGTTGGGTTAGGTTGGGTTAGGTTGGGTTAGGTTGGGTTAGGTTGGGTTAGGTTGGGTTAGGTTGGGTTAGGTTGGGTTAGGTTGGGTTAGGTTGGGTTAGGTTGGGTTAGGTTGGGTTAGGTTGGGTTAGGTTGGGTTAGGTTGGGTTAGGTTGGGTTAGGTTGGGTTAGGTTGGGTTAGGTTGGGTTAGGTTGGGTTAGGTTGGGTTAGGTTGGGTTAGGTTGGGTTAGGTTGGGTTAGGTTGGGTTAGGTTGGGTTAGGTTGGGTTAGGTTGGGTTAGGTTGGGTTAGGTTGGGTTAGGTTGGGTTAGGTTGGGTTAGGTTGGGTTAGGTTGGGTTAGGTTGGTTAGGTTGGGTTAGGTTGGGTTAGGTTGGGTTAGGTTGGGTTAGGTTGGGTTAGGTTGGGTTAGGTTGGGTTAGGTTGGGTTAGGTTGGGTTAGGTTGGGTTAGGTTGGGTTAGGTTGGGTTAGGTTGGGTTAGGTTGGGTTAGGTTGGGTTAGGTTGGGTTAGGTTGGGTTAGGTTGGGTTAGGTTGGGTTAGGTTGGGTTAGGTTGGGTTAGGTTGGGTTAGGTTGGGTTAGGTTGGGTTAGGTTGGGTTAGGTTGGGTTAGGTTGGGTTAGGTTGGGTTAGGTTGGGTTAGGTTGGGTTAGGTTGGGTTAGGTTGGGTTAGGTTGGGTTAGGTTGGGTTAGGTTGGGTTAGGTTGGGTTAGGTTGGGTTAGGTTGGGTTAGGTTGGGTTAGGTTGGGTTAGGTTGGGTTAGGTTGGGTTAGGTTGGGTTAGGTTGGGTTAGGTTGGGTTAGGTTGGGTTAGGTTGGGTTAGGTTGGGTTAGGTTGGGTTAGGTTGGGTTAGGTTGGGTTAGGTTGGGTTAGGTTGGTTAGGTTGGGTTAGGTTGGGTTAGGTTGGGTTAGGTTGGGTTAGGTTGGGTTAGGTTGGGTTAGGTTGGGTTAGGTTGGGTTAGGTTGGGTTAGGTTGGGTTAGGTTGGGTTAGGTTGGGTTAGGTTGGGTTAGGTTGGGTTAGGTTGGGTTAGGTTGGGTTAGGTTGGGTTAGGTTGGGTTAGGTTGGGTTAGGTTGGGTTAGGTTGGGTTAGGTTGGGTTAGGTTGGGTTAGGTTGGGTTAGGTTGGGTTAGGTTGGGTTAGGTTGGGTTAGGTTGGGTTAGGTTGGGTTAGGTTGGGTTAGGTTGGGTTAGGTTGGGTTAGGTTGGGTTAGGTTGGGTTAGGTTGGGTTAGGTTGGGTTAGGTTGGGTTAGGTTGGGTTAGGTTGGGTTAGGTTGGGTTAGGTTGGGTTAGGTTGGGTTAGGTTGGGTTAGGTTGGGTTAGGTTGGGTTAGGTTGGGTTAGGTTGGGTTAGGTTGGGTTAGGTTGGGTTAGGTTGGGTTAGGTTGGGTTAGGTTGGGTTAGGTTGGGTTAGGTTGGGTTAGGTTGGGTTAGTTGGGTTAGGTTGGGTTAGGTTGGGTTAGGTTGGGTTAGGTTGGGTTAGGTTGGGTTAGGTTGGGTTAGGTTGGGTTAG